>JAANSK020266073.1:0-11979 GCA_011763485.2 Isoetes engelmannii
TGGTCCACACCAATCTAAGGATTGATGGGTGGGAAAGAACAAATCATATCTACTCTACTCCGACCAATGTTATTTTTAGAACTGATCGAATCTGAAGGTGCTTGAGGAGGTTTTTGGTTTGCAGGAATCAACAAGCCTAATCCCTCTCATTCCCACCATCATGGAAGTCGCTCAAACCGATTTGGAGCTGGATCAGCCAAGCTTTCCATGCTCAAAAATCTGAGCAGAAAATGATTAAGGGGCAGACGCAGTCCGCGTGACTACGCAGTTACTGCGCTAATTTAGTGATTCCATGGGAAAGAATTCTCTACCGCGGAATCACCAAGACCATGGTAACTTTATTTTAACCTGGATGGATGGATATAAAAGAACATCAAGTAGGGGTAAAACTTAAATTAATGGATCAAATTTCTTCATGGCAAACTTAACCACGGGATGCATTTGATGCATTTCAGGGGATGCATTTGATGCATTTCAAATCTGGTCTATTTTACTTGAAAATTACTGAAGATAGGAGAATCTAAAAAATTTATGGCACTGCCCGCCTGAGAAGTGGCCAACAAGTGGCGGCAGCCACGAGTTGCCACCGAGTGGTTTACAGAGCATAAAAACCCCTTACCCATCAATTACCATGCGTAATGCATAGTTGGGATGCAATTACGTTGAATAGAGTAACGTACAACTAACAATACATAACATATCATTCAATGTTATAATTTACATGTAATTATGGAGTAAACCCAACCATGCATTACGTATTATCATAAGTTTGATAGAAAGGGTTCGCCACTGCATAGGCAAAGAGAGCATCATTGACATGAAGCCCAAACAAAGAACAGTAATTTGAAAGGGATGTTTCACCTGCACTTTCAAATTCTACATGCTCATTTGAAAAGTGCTGCAATTTATAGAATGCACAGTAACTTAATATCAAACAAAATCCTACCTCTGTGAACGTGACTATAATATAATTGCTATCTGGTCTCCCTATATCCACAAATTGGTGCATACCTCCTGGTGCAAAACAAGTTAAGATCACATTTTCAAATGGTGAAAGATAGAAACATATAAGCATGCATCCCCAATCCATGACCAAAAGTGTCATTTCTAATTATATTTAAACTGTCTCGGCTGCTACTGCTAGGTGTTTAATCACGGGATACTCAACTATGCAAGCAATTTGGCACCTTAGATTTTAATAGCACCTAGGCTTTTTGCAAAACTGACCCGAGCTGCCAAATATTACCACGACCATTTGAGGCTGAGCACAGTTGGTCGGCTTGAGCTTATAGTGCTATTTCGATCTGCACTTGTCTTTAAATTAGTTAGACAAACTAACACAGGTGTGGTGAACCAACCTGTGTTAGAGCTCTGCAGAAATGAAATAAGAGAGATTTCACTAGCATTTCAAAGGCTTCTACAAACAAAGATTATAATATCGCAAGATACCACTAGAAACGCTTTGATGAATATTGCCCTCTTATAATCCTGCAAGAAAGAAACATAATTTTGAACAGTCAGTGATTTCCCCCCATCAACTTACATGCAAATGTTTGAGACCAATCCATGAAAGTAATCGAACAGAATAGTAAAACGTGGCAGGAAATTCAAATTGTAAGAAACAAATGCATATCCCATGACGGAAAAATACACAATAGCTTATGTGCAACCTGGACAAGTAATCCTCGTCTCCTAAATTAAAAATATGCTGCTTGTGAACTAATAAAAAAGTTCATATACTCTGCCATTGCTATTGGTTTTGAGATAGCACAGAATGATATAACATGTGTTGTTCTAACGTGTGTTGCAGTGCTAGTAAGGCAACACGTCCCTTTACTAAACTTTACAATGCTACATAAGGAGATTTGAGTAGGATAGAAAAGTACATCGCGAAGTGAATAAGTACCATCATAGGAATCAGATTTTCTGTAAAATTGAAGGCTGTGGAACATTTCCATCTAGATGCCAACAAACAAGTGCTGCACAACTGCATGACACATACATGGTTATGCAGAGCATAGGTTACAATAAATGCCTTGTTTAACTAAAGCACAAAATATTTTGTATCTCATACAAGAACTTTATCTGCAAACATTGGGTTCAATCTATGATAGCAGTAGATAAAGTGATTACTCTCAAAACAAACCACAACAAGAAATAAACTTTGATGCCACTGACAAAGAACTTAATAGCTTAGCTCCAACTTGAGGTCCAGTTCAATGGGATTACATCATCATACACAAATGATTGTGCAGTGACAAGTGTTAGGCAAAACTGCTGAATTATATCATGCCCAAAAACAACTATAATCAAACTATATAGTCTGAACGCGCACACATGCGTGGAAAAGCGAGCATGGGAAATGCCTAAAGCAGGCATAGATCTGCTTCGATTCTAACAGAGTATGGATTCTAACAGAGTATGGGATGCCTGCAAAACAAAGCATCTGAACACATCAAATAAACACACTTTTTCTCGTTAAATCTGCACAAAAGTTTTTGTGATGCATTCTTACTGGATGGTTATTGCACATGAGGTGCAACCATATCATTTTAAGAAAGAAGATTTCAGTTGTCTCATAGAAGACAATGCCATGTGTTCAGATTTCCCATACAGTGAAGCACATTGGGGTATTGTAAGTGAACTATTCATAGATCTAATGAGACTTTGCTCGAATGAAAAGGTTTTTCTATGGAAATGTCTCAACGTTTTCAAACTCCAAGCTAACCAGAAGAAGGTGCATTGTACATTAAATGGGCAAGTAATCACAAACAGTACATACCATTTTAGTGTCCTTCCAAACCAGTAAGATATTCTTTATATTCTAGAGAACTTTGAATTCCAAGGTCCAATATTTTGGCATTCAACTGGTAAAATTGCCTATAGTGTTGGTAATACATCAAGCTTGACTAAAATGTTCTCTAAATTGCTGGTAGTCTTTCTTCAATGGTCCAATTGCCATTTCTGGAGGTGAATAAGTGGCATGTGAACAAAGACAAAAATTCCATAAGAAAACAAACTTATGTGTGAGCGCAGGAAATTACCATGGCCCTTGCTAAGTCCATCAAACATTTGAAGAAGTGTTAGCTTCTTAAGGATGTCACGCGTTCGATCAGATGTGGACCACAAACATCTGAAGAAAGCTTCTTAAAGCAGATCACGCGTTGGAATAGATTTGGAACACAAAATGCCTAAATGTGAACACGGAAAAAGTCTTAGTCAATTGGAAACGTAAATACCGTAAAACACCGACTTGATTTTTCCTTCGAGGAAAATGCTTGGACCACTCATTCCAAAGAAAATTCTGGGACCACTCATTCAAGAAAATTCTAGGACCACTCACCATTTGTATATTTGGGAGCCAAATCACGACACAGTCTAAATTTCAAAACAAGCAGGAGATCGATTGAGAAGAAGAATTAATTTTAGAGCTTTGCCGGAGATATATAGTCGGTCTAGGTTTTGCTTCTAAATCGATCTCCATGGCTTTATTCAGCGCAAGGAGGGTGACAGAATTGCTGATTGTGTTCCTGATGGGTCTGCATCTCTGCATCGCTGAAGAATACACGGTAGGAGGCAGCTCGGGCTGGGGATTTAACGTGAACTACACTAACTAGGCATCCCAATATACCTTCAGGGTCGGAGACACACTGCGTAAGTTATCCTCTACTATGATCTTGTATGTGTTTTTTTCGTTACCATGGTTACGTATGTATTCGATGTTCCATGATTATGTATGTATACCATGTCCCATGGTTAGGCATGCATTTGTCTTTGGATGCTTATTTAGGGTTCTAGAATCCATATAAGCTGTTGTGCTAAATTTTTGTTCTCGTTTTGTTGCACAGTGTTCCCATACACAGCAGGCGAGCACGATGTTGTCGAGGTCAGTGCGTCTGACTATAGCTCATGTAGCGTGTCTACGGCGATTGCTACATATACGAAAACCAACGCTACAGTTACTTTATCCAGTGAAGGCAAACATTATTACTTATGTAGTTATACTGGACATTGTAGTGCGGGGATGTTGGTCGAGATTGATGTTCTAGCTTCTTCTTCGACCTCGCCCTCTCCCTCGCCCTCATCTACACCTTCACTCTCGCCCACACCCTCATCTTCACCTTCACTCTCGCCCACACCCTCAAGCTCACCCTCATCGTCACCTTCCTCTCCCTCGCCCTCGCCCTCACCCTCATCTTCACCTTCACTCTCGCCCACACCCTCAATCTCACCCTCATTGTCACCTTCACCATCTCAATTATCTCCTGCTTTATCCCCTACACCCTCTCCTAGCACTACCACTTCACCATCTGGCACACCTGCCAACTCACCATCTCCAACCCCGTCACCTGAAAACTCGCCATCCAATCCATCATCATCACTAGCACCTGAACCTGCTAGCTCTTCTGCAATTTCAACCAAGTGGGTTGCCTCAAGCTTGCTTATTGCATCAAGTCTTCTTTTTTGAGCACTTGATATACTTGGCGCATGATTCTTTTTTGATGTCGTACATTCTTTTGTCATAGAGATTATAAAGCTTTACACATAATATAAGGCCAAGGAATTTAACTCGGGAATCCTTTCCAAGGAATGATCAAAACTATATATTTTGGCAAAACTTTATATTCTGCAATCTTAGTGCACTTTATTTGCCAATTACTATATGACTTGAATTGAAAGTTTCTTTGGCATAGATAATAGTTTGATAACGTTTCTCCATCAATAGTGATGAATTGAATTGGATTGAATTGAAGTGAATGTTTTTTATCGTCCACGGAAAACAAGTGAATTTCTCGGGCAACTTTTACCCTCTCATCCATCTAGATATAAGGATCCTTTCTAGGTGAATATTAAGGTAGTCTCTAGTTGATTAGTATAAAGATAGAAGTCTACTATCTTAAAGTTTTTTAAAGTGAAGTATGAATTGAATCGTTATATGATAAAATGAATTTGGAATAGATGAGATATAGAGCTGGGATGAGTAACCTCTTGTTCTACTAGACCATGTTGTATTGTTATCTTATTGGGTCTAATTATCAGTGATGATCCCTAACATAACTAGTTACGGTGCCAGGCATTGTCGGGTTTTAGTAACGATTTAAAGACGTGGTTGTTTCATTTTTGGCCAGAATAAATAATGTGGCTTGGTGGGGGAAAGGTTAATATAGAGCAACTGTTTAAGATTCATTGGTAAAGATAAAAAACCATTGTGCCAAAAAACTATGATTTTGACCGACCCGGTAAATAACGAACATGTTTATGTTTAAAGCAGTCTCAAAACACAAAAAATCGCTAAGTCCACAAAAATGTCGTCTATAACATGATACACTCGAATATATACCATGGATATACCTGTGGTTTAAACATGACCGCGTCCGATATCTACGACACTCGACACTCGTGATTTTGACCTCAAATGTTGAATTGTATATGTAAATAGTATGTTGTCTCTATTATGTGATATTTTTACTGAAATGATTTTATGGCGAGGCATTGTATGACTTTAGCAACTTATAGGAATTTGTGTGTTATGTGAAGCAATAATAGTTATAGTTGAAGTAGTATGCCCCTCCTTGGTTTGGAGGGAGGTAGTGGCCTTTAGCACTACCTATGATTTTATTTTGATTTAGTAGGTCTTGATGGTAGTGGGAAAATTCAGTATGGAAAAGTAGATATGAATTATCATTGTGTACAATTTGCAAAATTTGAAAGGGGATTAGCATATGAATGAAAAAATGGAGATGTAGAATTTGGTTCTGTTGTATATTTATTTCGTGTATCTAGATATGTCTACTTCACCCAACTACAAAATCGTGTTTTCTTAAGATTCATGTCGCTCTGCATTTTCATGAGGACTTGCAACATGTATCCAAACTGCCGACATGAATTATCATTGTGTCCCATTTGCAAAATTTGAACGGGGATTGGCATATGAATGAAAAAACGGAGGTGCTAGAATTTGGTTTTGTTGTCTTTATTTCGTGTACCTAGATATGTCTACTGCATCCAACTATGACAATCATGTTTTTTTAGGATTCAGGTCGCTCTGCAGTGTTCAACCTCCTCTCTAATGTTACAATGAATAGATGTTTGATGACTTTAGAAAAGGATGTTCGTGGTATTGAACTACCATGCGGGAGTAGCAGATTAATTTGGAAGGTGAAGCGGATATTGAGCTACTTGACAATAATGTTTGCAGAAATGTAGATTTAAAACAAATCAGTTGCATAACTTTAATGATACCATCAGAAGCATTTATACATGCTCTATTAAATGGAGTAACATTTCACAAATATTATTGATAGAAAAAACGTATTCTTTCTTGTTATTCTCTACAATTAGATGTAACTACAAACATCTTAAAACATAAAAAGGTCAGATGGACAACTTCAATAACCTGCAGCCACAAAGTAAAAAACAGATTTAAATGATAGATAGATTCTAATGGAGGGTCAACATTTCTGCCAACCCCTAGAGCACTATCAATATATGCCGAAAATACCTAAGCAAAGTAAGATTACAACAGAAGCAACTTCTACTGTAATCTTAAGCAGCCTCCGTTGATATACTATTCTAGTAACATATTGCAATGGATTTGCGAAAAGGAAAACATGATATCATATTTGTGGGATGCTTGGTTATGAGGTTAAAAAACAAAATGAAGACATAATAGATAAGCAACAACACTTTTTTCTTTGAGTCATTCTTGGTCATTACTGAATTGATTTAAATTAAATTTAATATTATAGTCCACGGAGACCAAATGGCCCTTGGAACCCAAACAAAGAAATAATAAACTATTACCATTCAGGATTGTAAAAACTGACGTCCCGAAGAGTTTTTGAGGGAAAAACCTTAGCAGTAATAGGCTTTGCTGACAAACTATACATTTGTACATGGCTATATGATGATTAGGGGCATAATTGAGCCCGCATGTCTAATATCTCATGAATGTAAGATGCCAATGCTCTTACTGCAAATGTGTTCATCATTATGTAGCGGTTGGTTAGGTGGAACCAACCCCTCATAGCATATCCGGATAGATCCAAATGCTAGGCAGTGCTGGAAAGTGTGGTCCTCATCTTCAATAACTCCTAACTGGCAATATTGATGGACCCTCTGCTCTCGTTCTTGTCAAGCCCATCTATCTGTGTCAATTCTGAGTTGGTATGCCTCTTTACAAATGGAGGTGCAGTCGCTCTACACTTCTTCATGGGTAAATGTGTTAAGATTTACCATTGTGGATCTCTCACAAACGTCTGATCTTGTTTTTGTAGTGCAATGCTTTTACCAACTCCAATGCACGGTGATCCCAAAGCTTACTTTGGAACATGTGTCCAAATACTGTTTCATGTGATTGTGATCCTCATTGTTATGCATCTTTATGGACCATGTATCTTGCTTCTCCTTCTAACAAGCTTTAAGATGTTGCGGTCCCATGATTATTGTGTAGACTATTGAAAGGTGATAAGGAGTGAGTCCCCATGCTTACCACTTTCTGGCAATATATGATATGATGCTCTAGAGCAGCTTTTTTGAAGAGGTAGAAACCTTGTCTTTTGCAGAAGAATTATATGCGACTGTGAACTTGACTCCAAGTGCTCGGGTCAAAAAGAATAATGTACTCGTTCCAAGTCGTCTCAAGTAATGAGCGATATCACTGGTCCCCATGCTTCCACTCCATATTAAAGAACCGACTCCATCAACACCCTTAACAAATGCGATTGGTGCGACCAGTCGTAAAACTTTTCTCTACGATAGTTGTTCTGCATCGCATAAAAAGCCTTCCAACCTGTCGTCACTTCTTGTCTAATATCATGTCTAATATAAGTATTCCAGCATACTGTTGTGGTGAATTCTATTCCCATGTACTTGTAAATTTGCATTACCTCCACATCTTGACCTCAGTAGGTGAAGCGAAGTTATCTCTGTTGCCTCGAGGATGATACTAGTAGCACTTCATTGTTTTCGCCAGTAGCACCTGAGTACTTGAATTGAAGTGTGCTCAAGTTAAGTTGTTTGTGAATTGAAGTTTCAGTTTAAAAATCTTCATTTGGTATCAGAGCCAGTATGGCCACGAGGTTTGGTGCAGGTTTACTAAGTGCAGTGGAGATTTACAATGGAGGTTCAGGATTCCAAGTGTGGAAAGATCAAATCCAACACATTTTGGATGTTGAAGACTTATGGGAATTAGTTGATCCTGATCATGCTGAGATTGTTGCTACTAATGCAGGTGTGACTGTTACTAGTAGCTCTGAAGAAGGAGATGAAGCTTTGTCTTCAACAGTTAAGAAAGGAACTGCTCCAAGTGGAGGCAGTCGTGCAGGTGGAAGTAGTGGCATGACAGCAAGTGTTCTTGCCACAAAATTGAAGGAAGCAAGAGGAATAATCACAAGCAAAGTAGGGCCAACCATTTTGCTCAAGCTAAGAGGTAAGACACCTAAACAGATGTAGAAGTTTCCGATTGAACACTATGAAAATAAGAGTTCATCTCAGATAGATGTATTGGAAAAAGAGTTAAGAAACCTTGAATATAATGAGGAGGAGAGTGTGACAGAGTTTTTTAACAAGTTTGATAACTTGGTTGCTGATCTAGATGGGGCAGGGGTTTTCCTAAATGAACGAGTGTTGGTTCTGACCATAGCTAGAGCAGTTAGCAGTAATCAACAGTTGTCTTTGCTGATAAGGAATATTGCTAAAAGTCGTGATGATGCTGAGAATATGCTTAGAACTGAAGTAGAGCAGTCTAAGCTAATAGGAGGAGGAAGGCACTGCTGAAATTCTCTATGCAAGGAAGAAGAAGAAATCAGCATTTGGAGAAAGTAGTAAAACAGTCTGCTATAATTGTGATCAGCCAGGTCATATTAAACCAAATTGTCCAAAGCTTAATCAGCAGATTACATGTTATAATTGCCAAGGAAAAGGTCATATCGCAGCAAAGTGTCCTAGCCCCAAAAATACTTCTGGAAGAGGACGAGGCTGGGGAAATGACACTAGAGGACGGGGAAACTCTCAAAGCAAAAGAGGAGGAGCTGCAAGTGTTCATATAGCTCAAGAAAAATCTAAAATTGATACGATCTTGCTTGAATACCTAAACAAACATAAGAACTTTTCACAAATTAGTAGCCAAAGCCCTGTACAAAGGAGCTCTCCACCCAACCGGACCACTCAGCTAGCAATAATCAGGCTGGAACACAAAGACAATAAGGCATATCTGGCAAACAACATCCGCTTGCAGCTCCTCTCTCGAGCTAGCAGTCCTCCTTGACCCCCTGTCACTCTTTTCACCATTTCTCCCTCATACGGATGAACCAGTAAAAGCTCCCTCCCAATTCGAAAACTAGACTCCGAGCCGGTTCCAGAAAAGTAAAATTCGTCCAAATCCGATCTCTGGTCGCCGAGATATAGCCAATTGAAGTTTAGGTTCTATTTATAGAGCTCACTGCGAGTTTAGCCTTATTTAGCAAATCCTTTTCCTTTTTGCCTTTGCCTTTGTCTTTTGTTCCCATCCATGATATATATACTAGCTCTATATGATTTCGCCCATTGCATCATCATATTGGCCACTCCCCCGAGCTCAATTGTTAGATGTTAACCTTAAACCATATCAGAAACCAATGACAAGGAAGAAGAACATGATGACGAAGAGGTAAATTGCATTTGCTCCTTGAATATTCATAATGCAAGAGCTAATAAAAATTCTGTGGTTGTAGTTGATAGTGGAGCTGAGAGATCAGTAGTAATCTCTCCAAGCATGCTCAAAAATCCAAATTCTGCTCATGCAAAACATGTACAAGTCGGGAATGGAGAGTTACAAGAAATTCAAGGATGTGGAATGTTGCATTATTAGATCTAGAAGGGAATGTAGTCAATGTTGAAAATGTTTTATGTGTACCAAGTTTGATAAAAAACTTGGTTTCAGTTTGTCAGCTTGTAGACTTGGGCTACAAAGTCTTTTTTGATAAAAAAGCTTGTAAGATCTTTTTGAATAATGAATTGAAGTTTTTGGCCAAAAGAGTTGGAAATTTATTTCAAATGGATAATTGTGCAGTAGATGGAATTAATGCTTTGATGGTGACGGATCTAGAAACTTGGCATAACAGACTTGCTCACACACACCACAACAATCTAAAATTCATGACAAAAAAGGGGATGATTGACTGCAATATAACAGAAGCTAATAGTTGCATATGTGAAGGATGTATGAAAGGAAAGCTTAGCAGGTTACCATTTCAAAAATCAAGCAAAAGAGCAGAAGGAATCCTGGACTTGGTGCATACAGACCTCTGTGGGCCATTAAACGTCAAGAGTAAAACTGGTAAGCGCTATTTCATTTTGTTCATTGATGATTTTAGTAGAAAATGTAAAGGATATTACTTATCTAGAAAGTCACAAGCTCTTGAAGCATATAAACAGTTTGTATCAGAGATGGAGAGGCAAACAAATAGAAAATTGAAATGTGTAAGGTCTGATAGAGGTGGAGAATACCTATCAGATCAATTTAGAACATTTTGTGTAGAAAAAGGAATAAGAAGACAGCTTACATGTCGACATACTCCACAACAAAATGGTACAGCTGAAAGAAAAAATAGAACCTTGCTCGATGCAGTTAGAGCTATGCTTAAGTTTTCAGGAATACCAAATTTCTTATGGGATGAAGCATTAAAAACAGCCATATTTGTGCAAAATAAACTACCATCATCAAGCTTGAAAGGTAAAATACCAAATCAGCTATGGTCAAGTAATGATTTCATTGATTATATCATGTTGAAGGCATATGGTTGCCTCGGTTACATACATATACCAGATGAATTCAGAAAAAAATTAGATGATAAAGCTGAAATTGGCTACTTAGTGGGTTATGACGAACAATCTAAAGGCTATAGGATGTATATACCAGGCTTAAACAAAATAATCATAAGCAGAGATGTCATTTTTGATGAGCTGATTTTTTACAAAGACAGGAAAAGGGAATGTCCAGATATGAGAAAAGATAGCAGTAAAAAACAAATGGTACAACAGTCTAAAACAGCTTATCAAATGAAAAATGATGATGATGATGACAAAACTGTAACTAGAGGGGCTGAACCTGTTAATAAAGTACCAGAGGACGTGGTAAATGAGACTCTTAATGCGTCTAATTTGGATGAATTAAAGGAGAAGACAGTTATAAATAAAGGGGAACATGAGCAAACAAAGACAAGGAGGAGGAAAACTCAGGTCGACCAGCTAAAAGGAGTAACATTTCAAGAAGCACAATATGGCAGACTTGAAGGAGGCAGAAGTAAAAGACTGGAGAAGAAAAATGAAACACCAGATATTGAACAAATTTTTGCTATCTTGAATGACCAAGTGATACCTAGGTCGTATCAAGAAGCAATAAATAGTGATGATAAAGAAAAATGGATAAAAGCAATGGATGAGGAGATGCAATCATTCAAAGATACGAAGACATTTGACATTGTGCCAAAACCAGAAAATATTAATGTCGTGGGAAATAAATGGATTTACAGAATCAAAACAAACAGTGATGGATCTCAAAGATATAAAGCAAGATTGGTGGCCCAGGGATTTTCACAGAAAAAGGGAAAGGATTACAATGAAATATTCTCACTTGTGGTAAAGTTGACCAGTGTAAGAGTACTTTTGGCAATGGCTAATCCATTGAACTTGGAATTACATCACATGGATGTAAAACCCGCTTTTTCTAAATGCTGATCTGCTTTGGTCACATCCAGTTAGAGGGAGGACAAATCTGGACATCCTGGATGTTCCAGAGGAAGAAATTGACTGGGCAATAGAATTCTGCAGAGGAGCATATTTAATGACAGAATTATGGTGGTTCCTTGAATCAAATAGTCACTACATGACAGACAGACAATTTGAATTTTACAGGGAATGTTATTATTATCACAGGGGAAGAGCAGATACTTATGGTACTTTGATCCTCACGAGGTCAACTACTCATGCTGAGACACT
>JAANSK020266084.1:0-11979 GCA_011763485.2 Isoetes engelmannii
GATTCTTTGTTGTATATAAGATTCTTTGGTATTCCTTGTGTGTATTTGCCCTGTTCTTCGCGTAGGTTCGTGACACATGCTAACACTTTTGAACAATTTCTTTTTTTTTTTTTAAATAGGGTACCAAAAGTGACCTAATCCTTCTAATCCTCCTGGGGCCCCTTTCCTGAGGGTGCCAATGCACTATAATTGGAAGGCAACCCAACCTTTATTTATTTATTTCAAGGTTAAAAAATAAGCGGATATGACAATATCTTTCTACCCTACAACTCTCAATTACAGAGCAAGCCTCATGCCACAAGGAGGGTAGTTTTTGATGCAGAATCCATGAGACTAAATTTCATGAGGGTCATTACACAACCAACGTAGAGAACCTTCATCATTACGTTGATGGATATAGTTTCACTACTTTTTAAGATCCTTATACAAAGCATCAATGACAGCCTGTAAAACGAAATAAAATTATCAAGACAGACATTTTACAATACAAAGAAATTTGATCATACTGCACCTTATAATATTTCAGCAGTTGTGCTCGCTTCTTCTTAAAAGTTGGGGTCAACAGGTCCCGCTCAATGTCAAATGGATGTGATTCCAAGTACAATGCTTTGATGTATTCAAATCCTTTCAACTGCAAAAGTTATCATTCCATTTCAATTATAAAATCCGTTCACTAAGTAAATAAGCAACAAAAATGGAATATTTGATTGCATATAGCATTTGCTTATTATATTTTTCTATTGATATTTGGTAATACCAGTAAGCATTGTTACTGATGTAACCTTAAGCTTTACCTTGTTTTCCTTTGCAACAATGTTCAGTTCATTCTGTATATAATCCCTTGAACTTTGAATTTTGCACAAATCTTCGAAGTTCTCTTTCATGTCACGAGGACTAGCCCATGCTTGAAGTGCTTGGGAGTTTGGTACGACTACAGCCACAAGATATGACTCAAAACTATTGCCATAAACCCAGATCTGTAACAGCCAACATGTGAAAAATATAATATTGAAAGTCCTTCAATATTTTCTAGAATTTTCATGCCAATGAAACTCAAAGGAGAATAAAGAAGCAAAGGTACCGAATCAATTGCTGCACATGAAGAGTATGTATTCTCAAGGTTCTCCACGGCAACATATTCGCCTTGAGAAAGCTTAAAAATATTTTTCTTGCGATCAATAATTTTCATGGCCCCATTTCTTTGCCATTCTCCAATATCTCCTGCCACCAGAGAAAAAACATTTCAGCAAATAAATCATCTCCTGCAAGAGGTTATTTGGATACCTGTATGAAACCAACCGTCTACTAGCACTTCGTTGGTCAGGTCTTCTCTCTTGTGATATCCAGAAAAAAGAGTATGTCCTCTAATGCAAATTTCCCCACGTGGGGTCTCAGCAAGCGCATCGTAATTCATATCTGGCACAGACTGAAGGCAAGCTTCAACAACTGGTAATGGAGGACCTACAGTCCCTTGCATGCTCATTACATCAGGAACAGATATAAAACTTCCTGCACACGTCTCCGTCAATCCTGAAGAACAAAAAGAAAGTTAAACAGGAAACTCCTTAACTATATAGAATTTTTGACATATAAATCCATCTGGTGACTACCTACATCCACAGTTTTTATAGTTAAGGTCCTAGCTAGCTGAAACAAGCTCACATAGCAAGGATTATGTGACACGAATGCAGAACAGAAAGAGAAAGGAGCAAAGGTAACAAAAGCATTTAGCATTGACTCTACTTTTACTGCATGTCACAGAAGCTTCAAAAACTATGTACGCAGTCAGTGAAAATCTGTTAATATGGGTAGAATTGAAAACCTTCTATGAACCAGCAATAAGTTGCATTAAGGAAGCCGATCAGAAACCCTAATTGCAGATTTGTCGAAATTCCCTTGGTTTGTGGAACTCCTGGTCGCGTAACTAGATTGAATATAAGATGTTGGCACCCATATTTCATACCACTAGAATATTTGTTGGCCATCAATGGGTATTTTTCAAATTGTTAGAATTTAGGATAGAATAGGACACAAGAAAAGAGAGAAATGGGACGAACTGTTCCATTGATCAAATGACAGATTACAGAATAAATAGACGCACGGTGCCAGCTGTACATATATACATGCCACATCAGCGAGTGTATACATGTCAGCATATACACAACATGTATGTACAAGTTCATATATATAATCTACATAATCTAACACTTTCCCTGAAACTATATATGAGAACAATTTACACATCTCCAAACCTGTACCAAACCTTCAGACTTGTATATACACGTCATACACGTCTTCACATTATGTATAATACTCTCCCCTAATGGCGCGTAACTGTGGCAACATATGTGAGTCAGCATAGGCATGCATGCCTAGTCACATAACAGGTGGAGTATAGAATATTCCTAACATCCCTCATGACTAGTGCACCCTAAAAGCAAGATCATAATCCCCCCTGAGGAAAAACATAAGTAACAACATGCAATAACTGCCACATAGTTGTATATTGGTAAAGCCATCTGCAGCCTGCTGTGGGGTAGAGCAGTCAAACAGTTGAACTAATCCATTCTGATGTTGCTCTCTGATGAAGCAAAGTTTAATACCAAGATGCTTAATCTGAAGATGTCATCTTATAATCCTTTGCATGCTGAATTGCACCATTATTATCACAGTACATGTGTGCTGGTACCACTGACAGACCTAAATCCTTATAGAGGTGAATAAGCCATATCAATTCCTGTACTGTAATACATAAGGCCTTCAACTCTGCTTCAGTTGTGCTGATGCTTAAAGTAACTTGCAATTTTGATGTCCATATAATTGGATTAGTGCCAAAGAAAGAAATGTAACCTGTTAAAGACCTCCTGTGATCAACATCTGTGGAAGCCATATCAAAATCAGAGAATGACATTGACATAGGATTTTCAACCTTGGCATAGAAAATTCCCTCTGTTTTTGTGCCTTTTAAGTGATGCAAGACACGTTTAGCTGCCTTCCAGTATGCTGTTTATATTGATGCATAAACCTTGAAAGAACTCCCACTGCATAAGCAATGTCAGGGCGAGTGGTGCTGAGATAGATCATTGGTCCAACCAATTCCTATAAAGAGTAGAATGCACATTTTCATGATCAGACTCGAGTGTTAACTTTTGCCCTGGATTTAAAGTGGAAGTACAATCTGCCAGGTGAAATTTATACAAAATTCAGCAATATACTTCTGCAATGCCATCGAACTGCCGGCACACTTCAAGACCTAGGCACTGATGCATTGAGCCCGAATTTGTCAACTCAAATTTCTGTTTGATGAGCTGAACAACATCTCCTGTCATAACAGTATCATCTATATATAGTAGAATGATAGAAACTTTAATACCTGCAGTCTTGTAATAAAGATTAGGATCTGCACGAGTTCAATCATATCCCATTGAAGCAAGCAACTATTTATCTTGTGATGCCAACACCTTGGAGCCTGGTTAAGACCATAAAAACTCTTTTTGAGCTTAGGATCATGAAAACCAGGTGTCTTCTACTTTGTGAAAAGAGGAGCTCAGCACGTTCCTCTGATTAGTTCCATATGATTCTATGATTCTATTCGGTTTGTTTCGAGGCCATACAAGGCTCAATCTGAAGTTGCTTGAAGAACACAGCTGGCAAGAGAGGTATCTGTAGTAATTTTAATGATGCTGCCCGTTTTAGGGCTTGTGCTGGTGAGAAAAACCATCTATTGGGCTCCCGATCAAGTGCTGTCAATCCAGCAAAGACGAAGGGCCCGCTCCAAAGAAGAAGAAGAGGAAAGGGCTTTTAAAGCAGTACGCATCAAGATCAAGACTTGACTGAAGCAGAATGATTTGATCAAGATTTGTGCATTGCATCCGCTCAGGGTTCTGCTACGTCCTTCACATATTTGTTTTTTGGTAAATTTTATGACCAACAAGCTTTAGATTTATATATAATCTTACCTGTGGGCTTTGGATAATTTCCATTTTGGATATACCATTGTAAGAAGGATACTAGTGTTGTTAATCGTTTGCATACTAGTGTTGTTATATCGTTCGATCGTTATCGTTTGCTAGTTTAATAATGGTTTTTTACAAAAAAAAAATTAGTGTTTTAATTACAAGTATTAGTCTTTTTTATGTGGTTTTTTTGTTAGAAAATTATAGAACTACGCGGCGGGGTAGAAACTTTGATCGCATGGTCCTTGCTGTTACCATGGGCGGCTTGATCCGGTTTAAAACCCAATCGCTTTGTCTACCCTTTTTATGCCAGACTGATGAAGAGAGGAAGAGATTCGAGACAAAACAGAGTCGGGTTGATCAAAAAATGGGCAAAAATAGTTGGTTTTTGGGCTTCAAACCACGCAGTTCTTCGTGGCTAACATTAACCACATCCGCGACTGCATTAACCACATCCCATGGCTCCCAGCCAGAAGACTCTTCGTGGATACCCAGTTCAAATGGGTCCATTGAGGTTCTCAATTACGACAGTGTAATCCAGCATGCAAGTATAGAATCAAAAAATGATCTCTTGATGGGCTGCAGACCAAACTCTTCCACCAAATTCGTCCCAGAATCGATGTTCCAAAATAAGATTCACGCCAAAATTAGTCCAAAGAAAGAGTTTATTAGTCTATTAGATACCCTTACGGTCTTCGAGACCTAATAAGTCTTCATTAATCTAGGAGCCATCCCTCAAATTGAAACTGCTAGATAAAACATTAAGGCTGAATTTTGGACTTCTGATCTTATACAGAGAGAAACCACTTCCATTTCATTAGTAGCGACAAAAACAAGCAGAAGCCTTGTCTTCCACATCAGTGCATTAAAGGTGCTATAACAAAGTTCGACATCGGTTCATTAAAGGTGCTATAACGAAATTCGAGTTACCAAATTGTTATGATTTAATGCTGGAGGTGAACAGAATTTGAAGAAAATGGACGTAATTGTTTTTCTTTGTGCGATAAGCTTAGGTGATTTCCTTCCTGAACATTAGAGAGGCACAAAGCCTAGAATGAACTGCATTATACTCTCCTTTTAGGACATATTTGGATTGTAGTATTTTGGTAGGCCAAGAAGTCCACTTCTATGAAGGGCATACGTCATCTCATCTGAAACCCTTGAGTCTGCAGGGAGAGAGGGTAACATTTTTGGTACAAGTCAAGTAGTTTTAGTCATCTTCTATGGAGGATGGAAACTGGTAAGTGCATTCTAGGAGTCCTACGATTAGCGTTAGTCGGGAGCGGGTCCTAAAATGGACAACCCAGTCTCATCCCCCCAACATGGAAGGCTGATTTCTATTTCGCAGATGGAATAAGATCCCCAAGTGTCCATGTTGTTAGTGTATTTACACTCATGACTAGATACCAATTCATGTGGCCTTATTCATATTACACACGTGTCATGCTAAATGAGACACACATAAGATGACATAGCAATCATCTACTAACATGTCATGCCTATTGAGGTCACTTGTTGATACCATCATCTGTTGCTAACGTTCCTCATTTCCTTACGTTGCGAGTTTTTTCTCCCAGTTTTTGTGTATGTTTAGAGTAGAGTTTTGTAACCCAGTTTATATCATGTCTAATTTAAAAAAACAAAAAATGAACTTACCATAGCCCTGTGTAAGAAGAGAACAACTTGTCACTCTCAGAAACTCCTCCACATGCTCTGAAAGTGGTGCCGCACCTGATAAAATAAGCCGAACTCTTCCACCAAGCCTTTGCTTTACCTGGCTCGACGCCAACTAAAATGACAATCCAAAACCCCGGCATTTTACAAAACATATTTTGACATACCTTGCTAAAAACAATTTTGTCAAAAAACGGTGATGCTTTATCTTGCTTGTAGCCCTTTTTCATCCAAAAAAGCTTACTGCAAGAAGATAGAGAACTTATTAGGCACAGACTTATAACCAAATAATCAGCTGAGTGGAGGAGACATACTGCTTGTATGCATAATCAAATATCCTCTTGCTTATCGGGCCTCCTTCTGCAAGCTTTGTTTGGATTCCTGATGAAAAAAGGTGGAAAACAGACATAAAACCTAGTGTTGGTGTTATGACCGTATGCTAACCATGGCGACTCATCCAGCGAAATGAAACACGTATCTTGATGGATGGACATTAGTCAAATAGAATAAATGCCAGATAATGAAGATGATGGTGGCAACTATTGCGTTGACATGTCACCTGGCGACATATCATATGGTCATATTGCCACTGGGATGAATATATTTTGGTGGTCAGATTGCCACTTGGGATATATATTTTGGTGCAATCCTTGGAGAAGAGACATATTCTAGTGATATGGATATTGAATGTAAAATGCTTCTATGACATCTAATTAAGTGTTTGTGAGAGGCATGTTCATTTATTGTTGTTGTATAGATACTGAAACTAGATTTAACTTCCTAGTGGTATTAGATCTTAATCGATAATTTTTTATTGTTGATATTATGGAAGGGAATTTTTCCAATCAGATGGAAGTGTTGACATTTATGTTTTTAGTTAAGTCTTAAAGTTCATGTTTTTCTGTTGCTTGATATACGGTGGTTCATGTTTGAGAAAAGGACCAATATTTATGTCTGAAGAAAGGTGAAAATGGTTCCAAAATAACCTTACGCAATTTTGTCCCTCCCAGCAGTAAAATACTGAGAATCCACCTAATCAATCCTAACCTAACCCAACCTTAGTTTTATGATTGTTGGACCATTTGACCATTGAACTCATGGGCGTTAACTACACATTGTCCACATAAAAATACTAGCTTCTGTGATGTATCAGTAAACGAAACATTGACGAGAAAGTATCAAGGAAAGTTGCATGAAATTAGTTGCTCTTCCGTGATGTATCAATCAAATGAAATATTGATGGAAAAGTATAAGGCAAGTTGCATGAAATTAGCTGCTCTCCGCACAGTTGATGTGAGCAAATGTAGAAAAACCATGTTTAAGAACAGCTTGCTCCATATATGCGTTTTTTTATGCTTAAGATAACTTTATATACATTGTCCCAACATTGATGTCCGATCAGGAGCATTAATGACATACAGCCAGTTACACATTGGCGATTTGATTTGATCTTCCTAATGATAGAGGAGGAAATCAGCATCCCCACCATGCAGGTGTTACCATTAGTGCACGCTTGGTGATGACGTTATTGCTGACCTGGCCCATGCCTGTTGCTGACCTGGCCCATGCTGTTGGTGACATGACTATATAAGTCCATAGTCACCCTTCATTCATTGCTTTTTGTCTCTACTAGCTAAATTGCTTTGTTGTTACGCTCTTCTACTGCTTTGTATCTTGTTTTCATTACCACGAATACATTCCAAGAGTTCATGGTATCAGAGCAAGGTTCTGATATGAAAATAAGGGCAATCTTTTGTCAAAAATAACTTTTTCTGGGTTGAGAGATCTTATCTAAGCTTTTCCTAGTTGTGGCGGTTTTGTTCTGGCTTTGCAACAACCAAGAATCGCCTTCATCAGAGTAATAGTCAAGAAGATTTTTTGTTTCTTGCAAAATCGTCCATTTAAGGCCTTTTCCTATCAGCTCTTCCATGGTAGCTCTTCATTCTTGAAAGTTTATTTCACACGCTTTATTGAATGGTGAGAATTATTCTTCTTGGAGGGGTAATGTCGAAATTAATCTGAATTTAAATCATCTTGGAGAAGTTCTTGAAACTACTTGGGTACCTCTCACTCCTGAAGACAAAAAGAAAGATTCTATAGCTTTAACTTTGCTTAAACCTATTGTGTCTCAGATGATTTGAAGAGGGATCTAAGGGAGCTAAAAAAATTTAATGAGGCATTGTCTTTCTTTTAGCAAAATTGTGTCCAGGCAAGGGCTGGAAAACAACTCCAATAAGAGGTCAGATGTATAATTTGAAGCTTGAACACTGTAGTAATATGACGGGTTATCTCCAGCAATTGAAAAGCTTGAAGGATAGATTTCATGCTGCTGGAGAAAAGCTTGATGGTCTATCTTTAGTTATGCATGCTCTTCATAGACTATCATCTGAATATGAGCATATTACACATCATTATAAGTTGAAAGCTAAGATTAAGGTATCTTTTAACATCATTACTAGATGCAGAGGATAAGCTTAAAAGAAGAACAAATATTGTACGGATCAATTATTCTAAAGTTCATATAGTTTCTAAATTCACTCCAGTGGATAATTCTTCACCTTCTTTTCCCGTTTCTTCTTCTCCTCCTCCTGTTTCAACAAATATCTCTTCTATTGATCATATGAAATCTACTAGTTCTACTCCATATGTTTGATGGCATTGTGGAAATAAGGGTCATCAGAAAAGATTGTGGGCAGTTGCAAAGAGATCTTGCTCAATACTTAAAGGATAAACCTCCAAACTCAAGTGCATCATCTCAACAGTCATAAAGGTATCAATTCCTTCACAAGAGCTTTCAACACATGTATCAAACTTGTCCTTACAAGAGATAGAGGTTCAATTTCTTAATATCGTTGCTCAAACTCTTCCAGAAGATAGGTTATTAGTAGATTTTGAAGCTAATATTCACAAAAAAAATGCATTACATTTGAAGTGGAGGATATTATTTTGGTACCTGGACTATTAGTCAATGTTCTAAGTGTCTCTGAATTTGATCGCAAAATGGGTTATTTGGTCATATTTTCGGATGGAGAAGTTCACATCTTAAAGAAGAATCCTTTGAAGTTCATGGATCTTCAAGCTTTGAGACCAGTGGCTCGTGCTCATCTCAATGAGGACGGTTTATATATTCTTCAAAGCAAACATTCTACTCCTATTTCCACTGCATCTTCATTAGTCGCAGCAGTCTCACAAATACTTGAATCTCTTTTGCATGCCAGGTATGAATATCTTGGTTATTCAGCTTTTTAAATAGCATCCAAGTTAAAAATGGTTGAAGGTTTATCCTTACTAAAAGTACAGAATGTTAACTGCCATGCTTGTAGACTTGGAAAACGAATCCAAGCTGCATATCCTTCTCAAGCAGAGTTTCGTGCCACTAAACCTTTGGAGTTAGTGCACTCTGACACATGTTATATGCCTCTTGATTTTCTTGATGGTAGCAGGCATTTCTTGGTTTAATTAGATGATTTCAGCAGGTACACTTGGGTATACTACCTAAAATTCAGATATGAGGTGTTCTCTAAATTCCAACATTTCAGTGCTTTGGTAGAGACTCGATTTTCAACTCCTATGGAATAGAGTATGGCCTAGTGGTTGGTATCTTTGGTTGTGTTTCTGCGTGCTTAGGTTCAAGTCCACTCGATTTTTAACTCCTATCAAAGAGCTTAGAACACAAAAACAAGTCCTTACTTGATTTAGCTCGAAGTATGTTAAAACATAAGCAAATAGTTGTCACCAAATTTCTAGGCAGAAGCTCCTATGACAGCAATCTATATTACTAATCGTGCACCTCTTACAATTGAAAACCCCATTTGAGACCATTTTATGGGCACAAGCCAGATGTTTCCAATTTTAGAGTCTTTGGATGCTTGGCATATGCTACATTGCCGAGAGAGGTGTTGACTAAACAAGGTAAAATCTCTGAAGCTACTAAAATTATTTTTATTGGCTATCCCGAGAATATGAAAGCTTGATGATGGCATGATCCAGCCAAGTAAGCAGGTTTTTGCCTTTAGAAGTGTTGAATTTGTGGAAGATGCAGTTTATTCCAATGAGTTCTACCAACCTTCAACTCTAAAATATGATAACAAAGTTCGAGATCTGTTTGAGTTTCGTCTAGTTACTTCATCCCATTCTAATGTCATTCCATCCTTTCCTAATTTGCAATCCATTCCTGCTGTACCTTCTTCAATTTCTGTTGTACCTTCTTCACCTGTTGATAATTCACAGGAATCTACTTCGACTTCGAGCAGTTTACACGTGTCTTGCAATCCATACTCTCCTTTCGATTCCTTTGATTTTGTCACTCCACCTACAACAACTGCTTCTCCACAGTCTGTACCTTCTCTTAATCAAGTGGACTTATTTGCATATCCTGAATTGTCACAACAAAACTTGAGGCGCTCTAGAAGGCTTGCAGGTCTGCTCCAGTGCAAGAACTCTATAATTTTGCACTTATGACAAAAATTTTAGCTCATGCTGATTCAACAACTTACCATCAAGCTGCCAAGGATCCCCGTTAGGCTACTGCTATGCGAGATGAAATCAATATGCTGCACAAACAAAGTACATTGGAATTGGTTCCTAAAACTCCTCACACAAATATTATTGGAGCTAAGTGGGTCTATCATACCAAATTCCACTCCAATGGCGGTTTATCCAAGTACAAAGCCAAAGCAAGGTTAGTAGCTAAGGGATTTACTCAAAAGGAGGGGTTTGATTACAATGAGGTTTTTGCATTTGTTGTACATACATTACGAGCAGTGTTAGCTCTTGCAGCTCATAAGAAATGGTCGTTTATCAATTGGATTTTAAGTCAGCCTTCTTAAATGGGAGAAGAAATTTTTATGCATCAGCCACTTGGTTTTCAAGACAAAGATCATCCTAATGTTGTGTGCAAGCTTAGAAAAAGCTTATATGGTTTGAAATAGACTCCTCGATATTGGAATAAAAAAGATAAATAATTTTCTTCATCATCTTAGGTACACCAGATCTCGTGTAGATTGTAATCTTTATTACAAATCAGAAGGTTAAAAAATATCCATTTTTTTGCTACATGTTGATGACATGGCCTTCATAGGAGATGCAACATAATTAATTGCACGTACGAAGGAGTTGCTAGCACATCAGTTTGAAATCACTGATCTTGGAATTATGCATTATTGTCTTGGGTTAGGAATCTGACATGAGTCTAGAATACATTTCAGAGATTCATATGACTCAACAAAAATACATTTCGGAGGTCCTCGACAAGTATCATATGACAGATTGTAAGCCAATTTTTACACCTTATGAACCAGGCCAAATTTTAACTCTTCAAACTACTCAAGAGGATGCAAATTATACTCTCTATCGTCAATTGGTGGGGGCTCTCTTGTACATTACAATTACACGTCCAGACTTGGCAATATTGTAGGCGTTCTCACTCGCTTTATGCATCATCCCAAGCAATCACACTAGCAAGCAGCTAAAAGAGTTCTTCATTACCTAAAGGGTACTTTCACAGATGTTGTTTATTAGAATTGCAGTTCAATTGGTACTTGTGCTCTCAAATTTTTCTCTGATTCAAATTTGGCCAGTAGTTATCACATGGCATTCTAAAAAGTGACATTCTAAAAAGCAGTCCACTGTTAGCATCAGTACCACAGAGGTTGAACTCAAACTTTATGCATAGCAGTACATGAAATGATATGGCTTGTGCATTTATATGAAGATCCCAGAGTTCATATTAAACCAGCCAATATCTATTGTGACAATAATGGAACTATCTGTCATGCTAAAGATTATAATAAGTTTGTTTTGTGCGAGAACAACTGGATAAGGATTGATTCAACTTTAGTATTATCCAATCCAAGCTCAGACATCAGATGGTTTCATTAAACCACTTACAAGAAAACAGTTTACTGTCATGAAGCAGTTGTTGCATGTTGTTAGTCATAAACCTCCTTAATGCTTTTACCATTTTATTTAAGTCTTGCAGCAGTGCACATCATCAGGAGGGATGTTAGCATTAATGCACGCTTGGTGATGACGTCACTGCCGACCTGGTGACTTGGCGCCTACCAGTTGCTGACATGGCTGTACAAGTCCATAGTCACGCTTCATTCATTGCTTTTTGTCTCTACTAGCTAGATTGCTTTGTTGTTGGGCCTTTCATGTTCAGGATTTGTTCCTGATGTCCCACCATCGGCAGGTTCTCCAATTCCCAATTGTTCCTGTAACTTCACAAACCTGTGAACTGGTAGAATGTTTGTGAAAATGTCTGCTGTCTGTTCTTCTGTGTTTTTGTACTCCACCCTTATGTATCCTTTTGCCACCATATCCCTGATGTAATGCACATGGATTTCGA
>JAANSK020266095.1:0-11979 GCA_011763485.2 Isoetes engelmannii
GCAATTTGGTTCCATGATCTTTGGTGGTGCTTCTTTTGTGTACAAGCTGGAGGTTCTCTTTTGTTATGTTCTCCCTTCTTTCCATGTCGTAGACTCCATTCATTGATATAGTTCAAGATAGGATGAAGGTGCAATATGGGGTTCAAATCCTCACAATCCGTACAGTAACATATTAGATTAGAAGTCTCAAATGTGCGCAACTGGTGTTCCAATATTTTTGGCTATTTTGGTTGTGGCATTAGGCTCATGAAAGAGACACGCGGATGTGGATCTGCTAGGACACGGGAATGGAAAACTACCAAGGCCTTTATTGTAGTTCTCCAACAATGTGAACCATCTAACACAGATTTCCCTTTGGCCCCGGCGGGAATGGAAAGCTACCAAGGCCTTTATTGTAGTTCTTCAACAATGTGAACCATGTAACACAGGCGAAAAATTCCGTATACAAAAACACAATTTTGTACACACACACATATCATATTCCGTATATGATCGTACACAATATTCTTTATTTTGGGTATGTACAATGTCCCACATGTTTGAAATTAAACCATTGTAGTTTATTTATTTATGAAATACTAATATTATAATATATTATATATATATTAGACCATTGAATATGACACCCCACATATTAAGAAATTAGACCATTGAATTAAATCCTCCCAGACCCCCCAGTTGTTTATGCTGATATTCGTGCAGGGCGTCCACCGGTTGGCGAGGAGCCTCAAACGCATATGCACGTATTTATACACAATGCACATTGCAACCTTTGGTTTCGTGTCGTATTTGAAACTGACAGTTAACTAAACTTACTAAAAATCGAGTCGCGCTTACTGATGGTCGAATGCAAAGGTAAGTTTAACGAAATTGTGCAAAGGTAAGTTTAACGAAATTGGCTATGTTACTAGCTAACATAACCAATGGTATGAACCAAATCTTAATTTTACCTTACTTTAAGATAACTAGCAAATAGTTAATTTAAAATTAAACTTAATTTAACCTCATGGTGTGAACCCCCCCCCCCAACCAAAAAAAAAAAAAAAAAAACCATTTCAGATGGTATGTTATTAATTTACCTAGTAGAATGAAGATTTAGGGTTTATCCCAATTAGTTTCCGGAATGTACCTCTACAGTCGTAGAACAGGATCGAGACTGCATCATGTTTACCGGCCTTCTAGCTTGACGGGTAAGTTAATTTTCATTGATAAGCATAAACATCGTTTATATTTTCCGGAACTCAACACTTAAAATATTCTCAGTGGATGGTCTAAACACAGGCATTAATCTTATTACTTCAGATTGGAGGACAATTTCTAATTTAGGTTCATCTAAATTTCACAATCCAGAAAGACTGAGAGAGGCTTTGGATTCCTTTGATAGACAGAATACTCGAATAGGCACGGATACCTGTGCATCCCTTTTGCAAAGCTGTGCAAAGACAAAGTGTCTGACAGAGGGTCGTAGGGTGCATAATCTTATTGTTAAAAATGGTCTTCAGAATAACAGATTTTTGGGAGACCTCCTGATTAATATGTATGCAAAATGTGGAAGTCTATTAGAAGCACGGTCTTTGTTTGATAATCTTTCTCAGAGGAGTGTATTTCTATGGACTTCTCTAATTGCCGCATATGTTCATCGAGGACAAGGAAGAGAGGCTCTTCGTCTTTTTAAACAAATGCAACAAGAGGGAGTAGAACCAGATAAATTTACGTTTACTAGCATCATAGGTGCATGTTCAAGCCCATCTGACTTAGAAGATGGTAGAAGAATTCATGCTCAAATTTCTGACAATGGGTATGATGCTGATGTGGTTTTGGGAAATGCAATTATAACAATGTATGGAAAATGTGGCAGCACAGATGATGCATTGAAGGCTTTTCTAACAATGCCCACTCGAGATGTTGTTACATGGAACAGTGTGATTATTGCCCATGGGCAATCTGGACATAGGAAGGATGCTCAGAAGCTTTTTCGGGAAATGATTATGAAAGGAGCCAGTCCGGACGAATTCACATTTTCCAGCATCCTTCATGCATGTTGCGGTGTTGAAGATAAAGCAGAGGGTAAATTGATCCACGCTCGAGCAATAGACAAGGGTTCTGTCTCTGATATTGTGGTTGGGAATGCCCTTGTTAATATGTATAACAAATGCAAGAGTTTAGAAGATGCACGCAGAGTATTTGACAATAAGTGTGAGCGAAATTTGGTTTCATGGAATACTATTATATCTGCATGTGCTCAGCATGGATGTGGCAAAGATTCCCTTGAATTATTTTCACAACTCCAAGAAAGTGGCCTGAAACCAAATAAATTCATACTAGCAAGTATTCTTAATGCATGTGCTACTCCAACTCTCATAGATCAGGGTAAGGTAATGCATGCCTATATCATTGGTAGTGGTTATGAAACAGAGCTTGTTGTCAAAACCTCTCTTTTAACAATGTATGGCAGGTGTGGCAGGCTTGAGGATGCTGATAGAATGTTTCAAAAGATGCCGGAAAGGGATGATGTGTCATGGAATGCCATAATTGCAGCAAATGCACAACATGGAAATGGAAACTTGGCTCTTGAGCTCTACCAGCAGATGCAAAAGGAGGGCATTAAACCAAATGAGTTCACTTTTGTTAGCGTCATAGATGCATGTGCATCTTTGGCAGCTATAGAAGAGGGGATGGAGGTCCATGCTCAGATACTTGACACTGAATTACATGGAAGTAGCCTGATTGGAAATGCACTTATCAACTTTTATGGGAAGTGTGGGAATGTGGAAGATGCTCAGGAAGTTTTTAATGAAATGCCGAAGCAGAATATTGTTGCATGGACTGCAATGATAGCCGCATATGCACAGCATGGCCGTGGTAGGGAAGCTCTCAATTTCTTTAGGCAAATGCATGAAGCAAGTTTGAAACCAAATGAAGTAACTTTTGTAAGCCTTCTTTTTGCTTGCAGTCGTGCTAATTTATTTGATGAGGGGTGTCATTATTTTATTTCAATGAATGAGGTTAGTACCGTCGAGCCGACGGCAGAGCATTTTGGTTGTGTTATAGATCTTCTTGGGCAATTCGGGTGGCTGGATACATCCTTGGACATTGTCAACAGCATGCCACTTGAACGTGATCCTGTCATTTGGGCAACCTTGCTTGGGGCATGCAGACTTCATTCTGATATCACAGAGGCAGAATGTGCTGCATATCATGTTATTAGTTTGGATCCCCATAACCCTTCACCATATGTCCTGTTAGCTAACATATATGCCGAGGCAGGGCGATGGGAAGATCTAATGAAGATGAAGAAAGTGATGGCAGACAATGGACTTGAGGGACAGCTGGGCTGCAGTTCAATTAATGATAATGTGCACCTGTTCTAATCAGATGATACATCACACTTGAAGGTGCAAGATATCATGCTGAATTAAGAAAGCTGATGTTAAAATTAAAGAAGGCAGGCTATAAGCCAAAAAAGCAGATTTTCTAATCTATGAGTTGGAGCAGAATGGTAAACTCTCATCATGGTGAAATGCTTGCGACTGCTTTCGGGATTATTAGCACCCAAGGTAAAATAAATCTTTACATTGTCAGAAACCTGTCTGTATGTGCAAACTGTCACTTAGCAACAAAAAGCTATCTCAAGCGTGACACCCGAACCACTTCCATCATTTCAAAGATGGTATGTGCTCATGCCCAGACTCGTGTTAGGAATGGAGGGAGCTAAGGGCTATAAGAGAAGCAAAACAAAATTATTATGCTCTTCCATGGAAGATGACATACAAGGGGATTAAGAAATAACAGCTATATTAGGTCTGAAAATAAGGAAATAACTGCACTTTGAAGACATGGGAAGCAACTGAGTGGACGCGAAAGACCGTTGAAGGGCCAATCTATTAATGGGTCAAGAAATTGGGATATTAGTTGGAGCAGGTTTCAAAAATGGGTGATTGTCTTATATTATTAGAGTGGCTTTAAAGAGAAGCTCAAAATCCTGGAACATTTTGAATTACCTTTTCTGTATCCCATTTGAGCTTGGATTGTTGGAGCAGGTTTCAAAATGGGTGACTGTCTTATCTTATTAGAGTGGCTTCAAATAGAAGCTCAAAATCCTGGAGCATTTTGCATTACCTTTTCATCATCCCATTTGAGCTTGGAAAAGTTCGTGACCCCCCAAAGTGCTGCCCAGGTATTTTATTTGCGGGAATGTCAGCTGGATACAAATCTAAGAGAATAAAGATGACAGCTTTTGTCACAAACTCAATTTTGACTGGATCTAACTTATTTTAGATGTTACAATGCGATAGGCAAGATAGTAGTTTTCAGCATGCTGCCCCAAGGACTTGACACCACAAGGATTCTAAGTCAATATAGACCTAAGTCAATATAGACCTACTTGGTTATAGAATAACGTGAACACGTTCCTTTATCATTAAATTTTGGAATTTTTCTTGTGAATTCCAAAGTTGGATACTTTAGATATTATAATGAACCTCTCAGACATCCTACAAGTGTAGTGTGGAGGAACCTCTCAGACATCCTACAAGTGTAGTGTGGGTGTTGAAGTTTTGACACTCAAAAACCTCAGCGCCACCAGGTTAGTCCATAAGCTTGTCAACTTCATTTATTGTCTCAGCAGCGAAAATAACTAAAACGCAAAGCTTTGAACATCCTTAGCTTTATTGTGGTTTCAGGCATTTTTGTTAAGATCAAATATGCTTTGACTGCAACATGGCATGGACCAGTTGCATTCCTAGGGATCTGAGGCTGCACTGTCAGGCATTTTAGATGCATCGCGTACTTCTTCGCACCACTGCCTGCCTACTCCTGCATATGCACAATCAATGTACCAACCATACTATTGCTACAAGAATGTTACGTTATGATATGCCTTGAGAAATGTTTGATTCTATGTACCCCCAGCAAAATGTAGGTCAAGCAATGAGGCAAACAACTTGTCGATTAAGTTGCAAAGGAAAAATATCCCAGTGTTTCATCCTACTTTGCTACGATGTTCTCCATCTGCATCTTCGTCTCATCCTTATCATCGGCCGTAACACTGATGTTGCAGGCAGGAATGTCTGGTTTGTCCATCATTCCGAGGGCTTTTTGAGGGCTTTTAATTAGTCACGATGCTAGATTTGTGTAACTAGGTTGGTTCCTATTTTTTCATCCATGGCCATGTTGGATATGCAGAGGCAGGTAGACACTAAGATTGTACGTTCTACATGTAATTGTTTCTTTTACTTTTCTTTGGAGTATTTTTATCTAGTTTGTGGTAATTATGCCCGGGCTTATCTATTGCCTTCGATTCTCTCCAGTTTCTTACAATGCTACTTATGGCTACTTAGAGCCGAAATACTTGAATGAAATCTTTCTAGGACATTTACAATATGTTGGACCTTTGACAAGTGACTAAATATATTCCCATTTGAAGGCAAGTGACTGCAGATCAGATTCTTTGTTGTTTGCATTCTACTTTCGAGGCTGAATAGCTAGGAACATATCACTAGATTGTATAAGTTCTACATGTAAATTGTTTGTTTGGAGTCTTTTAATTTAGTTTGTACTCATTATGCCCGGGCTTGTCTATTCTTTTGCTCCTGTTTAGTTTCCTACAATGGCCGTAATGGCTACTTGAGCTTAAATGATTGAATGAAATCTTTCTAGACCTATACAATATATTGGACCTTTGACGAGTAACTAAACATATTCCTATTTGGAGGAAAGTGATTGATGTCTAGAACCTGAAATCAGCAAATGATATTTTATGCTTAATATCATAAGAACATCGCTTTGCACATGTTTTGTTGTGCTAAAAAGATTTTCAACCAGCTTGATGCAGGAGCAAGTTAAATAGGAGATTATCAGAAGCAGAAGGCCAGCTTAAATGTCTGCCCAGATTATTGCAAATGTGAAGTTGGATGGCAATGCGGATGCTGTGGAATTTTGTCCCCATGCTCCTTATCATCATCTCTTAGCTGCTGCCACTTATAACCTCCTTCCTTCCACACAGCGGATTGGCAGCATTACTCTTTTCACATCAGCTCTTTCTCCACTACATGTTGTCAAAACCTCAGGCATTTTTGATATCAAATGGAGTCCTTTTGCCCATGGAACACAACCATTCTTATCTCAAGCTGGTAGTGATGGTTATCTGACTTCTTATAGATTAGCTCAAGGTACGTGTTGTATTTGTACTCTTTTAACTCTGATCGTGAGTAGTTATATATGATTGTTCACCTTTTTATGAATTGTGTTTCACTGCTGAAGATGATATACAGAAGCCTAAGTATTGTTTTTCCGAGGCTGCCCTAATCATTCCATTCTAAGTCATCTTTAAAGGAAAATTAACAATCATCTGATATCACTGTCATGACACGTAATCTCTATTTATATTATAGTAACACGTACTAAGGGCAGAGAATATGTCCATTGAGGAGATATTGACAAAATAGTGACTTAAGGAAGTTGCTTGTAGTAAAATATTTTGAAAGTGACCGATTTTATTTCAAGAGTATTGAGTGCTTCTGGTGCCTCTATGGTGATCCATGGTGATCCAGGTAGCATTATCTCGGATAAGAGTAATATAAGATCCGTTGTTGTTTTTCAGAAGATGGAAGTTTTTTAATTCCATCCTGTCATTCCTGAAATGCTTCCAATGATAGTTTTACAAATAAAGGAGGCCTTATTTGCACTTTATCTGTCTTCTGAAGCATTGACAATGGGAGTTCAATGAGTGAGATAGGTTCTTAGCTTGAAATTTGGGTAAGCAACATGTCCCTTGTCTTTCGGATAAGCCCATCATATAGGAGACTAAGGCAAGATGATTGTCAACTTTCTGTGTGATTTTGAAAAGACGAATTTTGACTTCGTCCTGCCATTCCTGGAATCCTTCCACTGATGGCCTAAGTATGCATTCTTAGCACAATTGTCCATTTTCTTGAATCAAGAACAATACCCTCCCAATGCAGCTTCCTTACTCACCTTGATGAATGTTGCAGTAGTCTTATGAAACCTTTTAGATGAATCAGAATAAGGTCCTCCTTTATTTGAAACCAATGGAGGCCAGCTCTTATGCGAAGCCCAATATTTGATTCAGAGTTAACCATTCTAGCGTTTTTAAACTTCTTATAAAACAGGTGATCCTGAGTCGTTTCAGCTAAATTGTTTCAAGCCTGATACAGTGGTTCTAGATTCATAATATGACAAGTTTCTTCAGGACGGCAAGTACAAAATCAGCCACTAGTCTGGCCAACAATCCCAGCCAAGTCAGAGTCTCCAGTCTCCTATTTTTTCACTGACTGGGGACTCTAGAAAAGGAGACAATTTATCTAATATTAGGTTTGTATCTATGATGACTTTACCTAATTACTGATTACTTATCTTACACTGTATTGCGGTAACTTTTCAAAAAGGTCATCTCTTGCTTTAACATATATCAAGTACCATTCTTACAATGAAGGAGATCTGACTTTGTTGTATTCTTGCATACGCAGAAAAAGATGATTCTCCTCAGTTAGATGAAATAGCAAAAGTTATGGTTACTCCATCAATGTGCCTTTCTTTAGAGTGGGATCCTTTTGGAACCAGCATGCATCAGAAAATGGTAATAAGCCATTCCGATGGATCTATTGCAGTCGTTGATTTTGCCGAAGGTAAATTAAAAGTTGAGTGCACATGGAAGGCACATGGGTATGAGGTCTGGACAGTTGCTTGTGATTATTGGAAACCTAATGTTGTCTACAGTGGAGCTGATGATTCGTTCTTTTGTGGTTGGGATGTGAGGGAAAGCATGTATAACCCAATATTTCAGGATAGGAAGTCCCATCAAATGGGTGTTTGTTGCATTCAAAGTAATCCAAAACGGGAGCATATTGTTGTTACAGGTAGTTATGATGAACAACTGAGGGTGTGGGATATGCGCACCATGCAAAAACCTTTGTTACAGTTAAACTTGGGTCTGGGTGGAGGAGTGTGGAAATTGAAATGGCACCCTTTTAAAAAGGACGTTCTTCTAGCAGCTTGCATGCATAATGGATTTGCCATTGTCCAGATCGCCACAAACGAATTAGTGATTGCAGAAACGTACATGAACCATGAGTCTTTGGCTTATGGTGCAGATTGGTTCAAAGGTGAACAATCGATACAATCTATTGATGAATTTACATATCGAAATAAAGACAACAGCATGACTGGATATCCTGTATTCCCAAGTCAAATTAATGGTGCAAATGTTGTTTCAAGGAGCATCATTTGTCCAGACCATGTTGAAACAAACAGTATGGTTGCAACCTGCTCCTTCTATGACCAGTCACTTCATGTATGGAGACCTGAGTTAATTATTTGAACCAACGGTTAGTAATGATATTGTCACGCAAGCTATAGAATTCGTTTCTTATTTATAAAGGAAAGTGATAGCTCAAGCCCCTTTCTCTCTTGGTAGGGTAAGTTTATTTTCTGTCCTCTTGGCACCTCTTTGTGTCAATAGGGATAGCCACATAACTCATTTTTGTACATTAACCAGAGTTAATTGTACAAACTGGAACCGACGAATCAGTTCATTTGGAAACAGCCCATGACTCTCTCTGTACGATCCAATGCGTTTGATTTCCCTGTCTCTTGTTCCCAAAACAATTAACTATAGCTTCTCTAATGTCAATAAACAGGATTGACGAAAAAGAATAGGAGCACAACCGTTTTACTCAATTCTGATAGAGATATTGATTTACAAGAAATATTGATAGCTTCTTACATATGAAACCAACCCCATAGGGAGTTGCTCATCCTCATGCTCTATCTCTCTTTCATCAACATCAGTAATCACAGTATTTACACTTTTAAGTAATATCTCTCTCAATGTAAAGTAATGTCTCTCTCAAACTAAAGAGAGGGAGAGGGAGAGGGAGATTGGGGTGCCGATGGGCGATAAACACGTATGGTAGATTAACTGAGGCGGGGATGAATGGCCCTATAGGGTGCCCCTTGGTTTGCTTGGCTCTGGCACATTTTTTATTTCATTCCCGAATTATTGGCTTTTGGCACTGGGCGGCTCCTATAATTGGGTTGGAGAGGCATGATCTTTGTTGGCCTCAAATAATCACCTCTTCTGAGAGTCCTTAATCTATGCTATCCTAGTCAGTATTGGATTGTGGATTACCCCGTGTGAATATGCACCCAAACCAAAGGGGGTTTTAGGGGGAATTTAATTTAGAATTATTGGATGTAATGGTTTGTGTTATATAAAAAAAATTTTGGGTCCCGAAAAGAAAACACGAAGATTAAAAGACATGAGAAGAGATTGCGAAAAGTCAAGCAAAACATAGGTGTTTTTAAGCATCAAAATTAAGAGAGTGCCACCACGTGATTAACAATATCGAATAGACAATCTATTATGGATGGGATTTGAATCCATCATATCCTTGAACAACATATCCTTGGAACACAATGATGGAAATGTTTAAAAGAGGCTAGACGGAACGCTCAAGCTGCAACCAAGCAAGAATATGCTTTCTATGAAGTTCTTCTACATAGCAAAATTGATTCCCTAGAAGTAGATGCGTATATATTCTCAATTCTGCATGTATTCTCAATTCTGCCCTTCTTTACCTCATCTGAATATGCACATGCACACATGCACACTGCAGATGCACATGCACACTGCACACTGCACATGCACACACGTGCACATGCACACTGCAGATGCAGATGCACATGCACATGCACATGCACATGCACATGCATCCACATGCACATGCACATGCACACGCACACGCACAATCACATGCACACCTCGACGAATACAACAACAAAATCATAGAAAAGCCATGTGAAAAAACGTATAAAAATCTAAAAGTAACCCCCTGTTAGGGTATGGTCTCCCGCTACCGCGGATGTACCATACCCTGCGCACACCCCCTCCATTATAACTTTGATTGCTAACCGTTAAGATAACAAATCAATGGCTAAGATTTGATTTCACTATAGCAGGGCCCAACTACCACTATTTATGGCTACAACTGCGCGATGAGTGGGTCCTCACTAAAAGTGTTATAACTTTCTTTTCACATCTTTGTTTATCACGTGGACAAGTGCATGTGAAAGCCCCTTTGAAGGGCTTTCTTTTGATGTAAAAATTTGCCACGTTTGCCTCGTAAATTTTCTTGAAAAGCTTCGAAGAAGATGATGGAGACCCCCTGCACGATAGATGGAGACCTGACTCACGGAGGGGGCCATCAGACCCCTTCCTTTTCCGCCTACTCTAATTTATTGTAGGTATGTCAGAATCGTACAATTTTTTGTTCATATTAAACGGAAACACATTAGGTATCCAAAAAATAAATTTTTACCCAATTTTGACTTTGACCGTGTCTTCATTTTTAGGTTTTGCTCTTAAGTGCGCGAAACATGGAGACCATACCCTATAGTGCTAGATATTGGAAACTTAGATGTGACATGGTCCGGGGTGGAAAGGGTATTTCTAAAGCAAGACTAAGAATTGGTTTAAACAGGAAGTCGTGCAGTAAACACGTATGGTAGATTAGTTAAGACGGGGATGGATGTCCCTCAAGAGTGTGCCCCTTGGTCTGCTTGCCTCTAGCACATTTCTTATTTTTTTCCGAATTATCGGCTTCTGGCATTGGGTGGCTCCTATAATTGGGTTGGAGAGGCATAATCTTCGTTGGCCTCAAATAATCACACTTAATCTCTGCTATCCTAGTCAGTATTGGGTTGCGGGTTATATGGAAACGTAGATGTTATGTGGTCTGGGGTGAAAAGGGTATTTCTAAAGCAAGACTAAGAATTGGTTTAATCAGGAAGTCGCATTGATGGGTCTCTGAAACCATTGGGAAATGGGGAGAGCTTATGACAAAAGGTTAGACAGAACTGGTAAATTGAAGTGTTCTACAGATTTTTTAGGTGCAATCGAGAAGGACATGATGATGAGGAAAGAGCTCCCGTGGGAGAGTTGCTTGAGTTCTCAGGTCTAGGATGATTGAGTTATTGGTTTGGATTGGTACATCTACTTTTCAAGGTGATGTTGGGCTGAAATACTTTGGGCATAAGAATGTATGCCATCTTTAAATTCTTTCTCTCAATTCTCCAGGGGAAGCTAGGGCAAATATCCCTATAATACAATGGTGATAAAGAAGAAGCTGAGGATGCAACAAAAGTTGCTACTGGTTTCTACCTCTATAGAATTGCACACATGTAACCAGGCAGGCGGCACAGGTAGCAGAAATGCTGAAAGAGCTTAGAAATGAAAGGCAGGTTTCTATATGGCCGTGAATGCCATGGATTTGATAAACATTGTTTTCTTGTTGAATTTTTCCTGTAATTGCCAGGCTTGGGACTAAACCAGAGGAAGAAAATAAAATGATGGATTCCCTGCCATGGCTCCACCGATCTGCCTCTGATGATGCATGTGAAATTGCAGTTCTTGCAATTCAAGGTCTTCAGAGTTTTCTGTAGATTTGTGGTGATGGAGCTGAATTCGACACAACACCTCGCTTCATCAGGTTCTGATGCGGAAGATGATCTTTAGGAGAGCAGTTTGTATGCTTTAGTTGTGATTATATAATATCTATAGCTGCGCTGAAAATGCAAAAAATGTCGACACTTTTCATCCTTGTAGGGCTATAAATATAAATTAAGATCTACTTGCTGCAATGCTTATGTATAAGGGAATCTTCACTCTGAAAAAATTATGCTAAGGAAATTCTGAGGCGGCCCCGCCAGACGAGGCGGCGCCGCCGAAGAATATTCCTCAGCATAATTTTTCAGAGTGAAGATTCCCTTACGTAATACACGTTTCATTGAAATTACGCCCAGTCCTATTCTAACACGTAGCACTGGCTATGGCGGAGGAGCTTCCTTCCGGGAGCTATGGCAGCAGAAATGAAGTTAGAAGCTCTTTGAGGTTGAGCTTTGCTCGATTAAGGACCTAAACTGACCCAAAAACCATGGATCTGCATGAAAAACTTTGAAGCC
>JAANSK020266106.1:0-11979 GCA_011763485.2 Isoetes engelmannii
CTCCTTTTGTACAGGTCCCATAGGCCAATTGGCCTCCGTGGACGATAAAAATGATATCTTATCTTATCTTATCTTATTATCCCTTACAAAACAATGATGCTAGTATATATATTTTATACAATGCAAGGTTTGCCAACGTAGAAGCAGTTCTTATAGTATAGGTTGAAATTACCCGTCTCTACATTGTTTGATAACAGCACCCAGTAGTTTCTATTTACTAAGTGAGGGTTTTACAGTTGGTCATGGAAAGCATTATCCATACAAGACATACTTTATGTTATTTTATTGGCATTTGATTACATTTTTTTAAGCCATTTCATCTTCTTTCTCTCATAGTAAGACAATGAACAGAGCTGGATGAAATTTGCATAGATATATTTTAACATGACAGCATGATCTTTTGAGATCTCAGATGCCAGGAATACACTATAGAGATTCGAGGGATATACATGGACTTATACGCGGCGGAAGCGTAGACATCCCTTTCTACTTAGTGGCGTGGGACATGTAAGGGCCATTACAAGCATAGATATACCTTCACTATATGGCCCAACTTAGGAAGCGCTTAAGCAATGGAAAAGCAAAGTGACATTTATGGAAAAGCAAAAGATAACATTTATTGTAAATTGGACGAAAGCAAGAACTATCTACACCGACACAGCATCTGGGCCGTTGATAGGATGTGTGGTCAGATGGGGTCAATCAAATAATATCAATCGTTGCAACAGGCGGATTCCAAATGGAAATCCAATACAGATCGGAAGGAGAAATACAGTATAAATGTATTCTGGGAGGGCTGTTTTTCATCGGCATCCTGTCTGCTGCTTTTGTGGCCGTTCTTTGTATTATCTTTGTGGCCAGGTCTGCTTCAAAACTGTATGCATACATTTTTTAGAAATTCGTATTCAATAAGGGCTTCACAGTTCAAACTATTAGTCTCGTTTTTCACAGCAAGCTATATCGGGTTTCTGATTTCTGATATATTGCAGTTTCTTCAAATTATTAGTCTCGTTTTTCACAGCAAGCTATACCGGGTTTCTGATTTCTGATATACTGCAGTTTCTTCTCCATCATTCATTCCGACTCCATATATCTCAGTCTGCTTAAGATCCCTCGCTTTCAATTTCTAGGCTGCCCTATTAGTTGCTGCCACTTGTCCATATTTCTTTGGTCAATTGGTCGATCTTTATTTTGCTTAGCTTAGCTATTATTAGGTGTTTCTGCTAGTCTTCAAACTTCAAAGTGGTTCTTAGGTTTGATTAGAGTTATTACTAGGTCTCTGAGAGTTTCATTGTGCCAGTTTTAGGATGATGAAGTTCTTAGGTTTGATTAGAGTTATTACTAGGTCTTTGAGAGACTTAATTTGATTGTTAATCATCATCTCCCTGTTTTAGGATGTCTCGTCGTGGCAATGATGATGGTGCAGGAGACTATAATGATGACACACAATATGCAGACCAAAGCACATATGGAGACACTGAAACAGGTGGTCAGTACAAAAAGCAAAGTGCATATGGTGAGGGTTATGGGAAGTCCAGCGAAGAAAGCTACGGGGAGGATTATGGCAAGTCAAATGAAGAAAGCTATGAGGAAACAAAAGCTACTGAATATGGAGGAGAAACAAACATCAAAAGTGAATACGAGGAGGGAAATGAAAAGTCTAATGACGACTCGTATGGTAGTGGCTACAACAAAGAGAACACTCAAGAAAATCTAGAAGATGTTCAAGATGACATAGATGAAAACAAAAAGCATCAGCGCTTGGCAACTGTGGGGGCTATAGGTGCAGGTGCCTATGCCGCGGTAAGTCCCTTTGGCTTGTCACACATGTTCTATGTTTCCTTTCCTTTCCTTCTACCTTTCTTATGTTCATTCGTTTTATTTAGTATGAGGCACATGAGGCCAGTGAAGATCCTGAGAATGCTCTTCGACACAAAATTGAAGCTGGTGTAGGTGCTACTTTAGCTGCTGGCTCTACTGGCTATGCAATCCACGAACATGGGGACAAAGAAGATGCCAAGGATGAATATGAAAAAATTGAGGAAAATACTGAAGGTACTGGAGAAAAGAAGCATGGTTGGTTCAGTTAAAGAGTGTGCTTAATCTAATATCTCCTATATACATTTGGGTGTGAATTCTTGTGTTCAGCTACAACATCCTTATGTAACTATATATAAGATTACCAGCAAAAAAAATAAAAAAATAAAAAAAAAAATTAGAATTATCTATGTGTTTTGGAGCCCCATGTGTATATATTTTCTTATATCACGTATACAAGAAATTTATCGCGGCGGCCGGCCGCTGCGAACATTTCTTTTGGTCGACTGGAAGCAAAGCACAACCTATGTAAAATATATGTGTGCGATGTCATGGCGGCCGTGAACATTTCTCTTGTTCGACTAGATGCAAGGACACCCTATGTAGAAGATACTTGTGCAACATCAGAATGTCAAGGACGACATCTGATGTTGAAGGGAATATATATTGCAATTAGGGCATTTTAGACGCATATTACTATACATTCATGCATAATCTCTTTTAAGTTAGGAGTTATCTAGATTCATAACGACTCGTAAAAGAAGGAAAAAATATAGGTAAGAAGCACCTACACTAGTTGACAATTGGTGCTTCACGAGTAGGTGACAATGCCTTTTTTTTATTCGTCAATTCATGACCTGTCACATATATGTAGGAACATGTAAATGTAGCACTACATCCATCAAAGATAGAATACATAATATTTTTAACGTTCCAAACTATGTCATAATGCATGAATTTTGGGTACCCTTGCAATAAATCTCGAGGATATTGCAATCTTTTTCAAGATTGTAGCTATAATTCGTAGTTGAATCTACCCTTAACGTATTCATTTGCAATATGAACATGCCTTTGTTTTTGCAACATGCAAAATTATTTTGCCCATTTTCTAAATTGCTTGAACTTATTTTTGTAGTAATTGCAACAATTTTAAACTTCAAAATGGATTCACAATTTATATTGTCAAAGGAAAAGAATAGACCCAATGCTTCTATGATCTCCTAAGTTATTTTGACTAATCTCTCCTGGTAACCCATCAAATAAAGAGAAGCTTTTTTCAGAAATAGTCTGACCTAGTTGCTTAGGATTCTTTTGCTTCATATTGGGCAACATACCACAAAAGGAAAGACACATAGAATTTACTGCATGTTATCACGCATCAAACAGAAATTGCACCCATCTACGGCCTAATCCAATTTAAAAACCAACTGGAGACAGGGTATATTCTGCATGTCACTGACCTTCACAAATCAAAATCATCTGAAAAGGTTTACAGAATGAAAATGCGATTATTACTCCAAATGGCTATGTACACTGTGATAGTCTATAGCGCAGAGACCAACAGACCATTTGAGGTTTTCACATCTCGTATGAATTCAGCCTAACCGCCCATAACATGCAGGGTAATCGCTGGAAAAAAAATTTGTTAACCTTAAAAACCTTTAGCTTTAAAATCATAATCTAAATCTGTTCCGGAGTGACCAGATCAGAGCTAAATGTTGGAGCACACCAGAGCTAGTGTTGGAATCATTTAGAGACCAGAGCTAATGTTGGAAACATGCCCACAAAGAGAGAGCCGATTTGGCTGTAGCTGTCAAAATGGCTGCATCTGCCAGTTGCTAGAGAGATCCGAATACACATTATTAAAGACTCTGAATGCAAATTCTTAGGCCAAATCTGTATGAATTACATATGTACTGATGATTACTTCCTCACATTTTCGGCTTCCAAAACATAAGAAAGGATTTCAAAATGCTTACATTTGGAACCAGATTTTAATTTACGGGCGTTACATATCGTGCCAATTGTTCCTTCACGCTGAGCAAGATTAGGAAAATATGAGGGTTATATGCAACATGAATTGGGGCCAAATTCCACCCAAAATTCAAGTTTGGGACCCAGAATTTGGGCTCGTCCAAGAGTTTTCAGCATAATTTAGGCAAAATTTGGCTAAAAATTCAAGTTTGCAACCCAAAATTGCTTGCAGATGAACCGGTATAGATAGATCAGGTCGGCGATGCCGAAAATTCGAGGGGGCTAGCAAAGAGAATTAATCTTTAGAAAAACAATTCTGTAGAGCCTGATCAACCAGATCAAGGATATTGCCGATAAATCAAGGATATTGCAGAATTGATTCAATTGGCGAGCCCAGGAAACCAAATTGGCCCTTTCAAATTCATAACTACTGAATTCTTCCAGTGAAAATTTTGGTTACATCTTGAAGATATACAATGTCTGTGAATCGCTACCAATTGACATGCTATTAATCTTGGAAGCCGATGGGTTTCAATGATCGATTTGCAGCTACTAGTGTTTGAAGCTATTGTTTGCATACAACAAAAAGTATAATTGATATGAACAAATGACGTGCTAGCTATACTCGCCACCCAACCACAAGCTCTGCATGGATACTGTATGCCTTTAAGCTCTCCCCCGAGCATCTTTATAGGTAGCTAGTCCCTTAACCATGCAAGCATGCACGGCATGCAAGCCATATGCAGCCATGCGAGCATGCAAGCCATGCAGCCATGTCTCATGCATATTGCATTCCCTCCCCCTTGACATCGCAACAATCCTTTGCTGCAAGGGTACTAGCGACCTTTGGCCATCCTAGCATAGTCTTTCCTTGGCCCTCTTTTAGGCTGACTAGTAGAAGCCTTATCATTGTCTTTTTGCCTTCCGATCTTATAATCTTGAAGAATATCGGAATAGGCCTCTAATAAATTGCCACGCACCCATGAAGCGTCCTCCAAGAGCCTATTGACAAACTTAACCAAATATTGCTTAGAACCACTAGTGGATTTATCATTCAGTTGTTCCGGCTCAATCAATTCTGCTTCACTTATCTAACCTACTTGAGGCACTTCATTTTCTTAGGCTTTCAAAAAGGAAACATTAACAACATCATGCATTTTCTAATCTTGAGGTAATCTCAATGTATATGCATTACTATTGAAAACTTTAACGACTTGAAATGGTCCATGGAACCGAGGTGCCAACTTAAGGTCTTTTTTGTGCGCATCTTTCTCAAAGTGGCCTTTATGAATCCTCATCCACAAAAGTCCTTGTTTTCTATATCTTAGATGATTTCTTTTTAAAATAGCTTGAGCATCCTGCATGCGAGCCTAAAGCAAGCCTATTAAATCTTTATGCTCAAGAATGAAATAATAAGCAACTAAACATCATCAGACACTCCAAAGAGTGGCTTCAAACCGGCTGACCATAGACTGCTTGGAAAAGGTGTCCTTTAAATAATAGACTAAACGATGTTTATTACACAAACTCGGTAGTAGGCAAGTAAAGTTCCCAATGTCCCTAATGTTCATTGACAAATCCTCTTAAGATGGAAGAAATAATCTTATTAACCATCTCGGATGGGCCCATCAGCTTGTGGATGAAAGGCAGTGGAAAATCATAACTCCATTCCTAATTGCTTAAAGAGTGCTTTCCAAGTATCTCAGTCTAAAATAATGATCTTAGGTAGACCGTGCAAACGAAAGATTGACAAGTCAACAGGTCCTCTTGGCTATTTATCCGGATACTTGGAGCAAGCTGTGAAGCCAGGCGTTTCACTTAGCGTCAGGGTGGTTGTTGTGGTCTATCTGGAAGCACAGAAATTTGTGCGTCCTTAAGGGCTTAGACACTCCTGTTGTTGCTGTCCTCCAGGACGCACATGCTAGAATTGTTAAGGCTTACCATTGTTCTTTGCTTGCTCCTGCCAAGCGACATTTGATCTTTGAGATTTATTTAAGTGTGCTATCTTATGCATAGGCCGGTGGTCCTACTCAGTGGATCATGATTATCCTCTTAGATCTTAGTCCTACCTGTGCAATTGTATTTGTCTTTCGACTTGGATTTTTAATAAAGTTTGACGTCCTTCAAAAAAAAAAAAAAAAAAAACCTTCTCAATAAAAATTGTTGCAGATAAGCTGTTAACTTATCTGAACAAAGAATTCAGACTGTGATTGCTTAGTCGCACAATCGACAACCATCCAAATCACATTATTCTTTCGAGGGCGCATTAGAACACCTACAATAAAGTCCATGGCAACTTGTTCACACGTACTTTGCAGAATACGCAAAGGCAGAAGGAATATCATGAGGTTTCCTACATGCTTTCTTAATTGTTTGACACACAACACAAAAACGTAAATGAATGAATCATCACATCCCGACATAAGCCAGGCCAGGTGAAATAGGGTTCAATCTTAGCCAAAGTTGCAGTAATCCCACAGTGAGCTGCAATAGGTGCATCATGGGCTTCCCAAGACTAAGTTGTCTAGAAGTACAAACAATACATAACTTTGGACTTTTTATATAAGAACGCATTCGTTGTCTTATATCCAAAAGCATTACCAATTTGAGCCATCAAATATCTTCATATTAGTTGCATATAATTGTTTCTTTTCATTTAAATGATAAGATCGTATAGTGAAATCCTTGTCATTTAAGGTATCAGCTCCCACATTGTACTTACCCAGATGATAAGTCACTGCAAAACACTGTACTACTGCATAAAGGAAATCCACTTACATTGACGTTTAGATAAAGTCCTTTGGGAAGTCTATATACTTAATGGCTCAAAATATGGATGGCAGAGCCCAAGACATATTGACACCAAATTTTCAAAGCATGGATAACAACCAAACTTTTTTTATTACATATCATAATGACTTTAGGATTTCAAAAATTTATGATTTCCCTATACTAAGGATGGCCTTCTTGCGTCAAAACTGTAGGTAAAGCAGCACCACTAGCATCAACACACAGCAAGTAGGGTACTCTAGACTTTATAGATGCAGCATAGCTGGGTGAATCATAGCATCCTTCAAATTGGAAAGAGCAACTTGGTGATTATCAGTCCATATGAGAGGTACAACTTTACTAATAAATACAGCATTGAAGCAATGCAACAAATTGTTTAACAATTTGCCAATAATAACTAACAATCCCAAAAAGGAATGCAAAGCAGCCACAAAAGATGGAATCAGCCAACTCAAAATTGTGTGCACTTTGCTAGGGTCCAACTTGAGACCTTTACAGCAGACAATATGGCCTAAGTATTCAGATTTAAAGAATACACTTTTTCTTAGTATTGAAGGTGATGCTTTCTTTTCACAAACGAGAACAAAATCTCTTGCAGAGCAAATAATGTTCTTCTAAAATCTTGCTAAAACTAAGATAGCATCATGGAAAACAACCACAAATTACCATCCATATTCTCAAAGATACGCCCTAGTAGCCTCTCAATGGAAGCCAACACATTTGTGAGATAAAAAGGATGACTAGAAATTGTAATGCCCCAAAAGTTGTTTCTGATGTCGTTTTGTGCTCATCTTCTGGCGCAACATTAAGTTATCAATAGCCAGACTTGAGATCTATATGCTAAAAACTTTATGGCTTTAAAAGGACACGTAGAGTTTTTTTGTTTTCCTAGGCTAGAATACACCTAACTAGCCTATCCTTGCCATGTCAAAAGGGCAAACTTGTTTCCCTAAAGTTAATTTTGGCCTTAAAAGGAGATATAGCTTTATGTCTTTAAAAGACATGGACTGGAATTTCTTTTGGCCTAGCTAAAATGGTCTTATTAGCCTATCATTGGCATTTTCTTTTCCACCAAAACATCAAGACAAGGACATTTTTCAAGGTATCTCCACAAAGGGCATGACTCAAGGGAAAAGATATTGTTGCCTTTTTCAAGGTATCTCCACAAGTGCATGACTAAAGGGAAATACTTGAAGAACATCAAGACAACAACCTTAGTATCTTACATTCGTAGCTCTATGCTTGCCACAACCATTACTTAAGCCACAAAGCATAGCCAGCCATAAGGGAATCAGAATTGATTCCTAAAACTCAAGCATGATTATCAAACCCATAAAAGAGCTACCATTAGCATCTTTTCCTTGGAGTATATTGTTTTTGTGAAAGCACAAATCCCTATTCCAAGTGCAGGAAAAAACATACTGGGGCAGAGATGGAAAAGAAGTTTGCCCATTGAAACTTGACGCTCTGATACCACTGAAATGAATAATGACGTGCTAACTATACTCGCCACCCAACCATGAGCTCTGCATGGATATTGAATGCCCCTTGAGCTCTTCCCAAGCATCTTTATAGCTAGCTAATCCCTTGACCATGCAAGCCGTGCAAGCATGCATGCCATGCAGCCATGTCTCATGCATATTGCAATAATAGCTATCTGGATCCGGAGTTGTTATGAATTTACAGATTTTTTTGACATGACCCCTTGAATCATTGAATAAGCCCTTGAATCAATGCTTCATTCCAGCAGGCTATGGCTTTCATTCTAGCAGCCTTCTTAACGAGCTTTAATTCTAGAGCAGAATAGTTAGAATCATTTGCAAAACAGAGATTCAGACTTGGAGAATTGAATCAGTTCATGCCTCGCAAAACAATTGAGAAGGGACTTGTACTTGTCGACTTCCCGAATTGCACAAGGCAAGTCCAAATTCACCCACGACAATATTTGATGCCAATTGAGGCTTATCTTGAAGAAATCCATGTCCCAATAACGCGATACAGAAGCCCTCCAACAAAAATATATGCTTTTGTTATCTGAGCCCAATTGGTGGCTATCTCAACCCAATTAGTGGGTTTCTCAATCCAATTGGTGGGTTTCTTGAATAGATAACCTGCTTTGTTTCTTGTACTGCTTGTATGAGGGACAAAAGCAAGAAGAAGCTAGATAAACAAGGTGCTGTCGCACTAGGGGTTGCCCTCTGTTATATACTGTGGGACGTTATTACAGAATTTGTTTACTTTTTGTTGCAAATAAACGACTTATGTATTTCCCCATGCATCCTGTTAATCCTATCCTGTTAATCCTTATAAGAGATTATAATCGTGTAAAATGTGAATGACAGTTCTGTGCAGGATCCAACTGAACTCATGGAAGGCAAATTACGTCCAATACATAAACGACCTTGTGAAGAACGTGAAGAGTCCAACTATTTTCTTGCATTATCAAATTATCAATGTCAGCTTGAAGAATCCATAATTTGTTAGGCCGCCATTTCATCTAAATGAGATAAATTTTGTGCATCTATACAAATACCTAAAGGATCATTTAGAATTGGCATTGTGAAGTCACTAGTCATGCATATTCAAGAACCAATAATCTATATCCTTTCTAGAAAGTAATTACACACAGAAAGTAATGCTAAGTGCTTGTTTAGGCTGAATTTACACAATTACTATTCTGGAAAAAATCATTTGTAAACTACTCTGAGCTACTGCCAGCCTATGCTTGTCTCTTTGGGGCCAAAAGCACCCGTTCAAGTTTAATTGCTTAGAAAGTAATAATGTGCCACTTTTAACTTGGAGCATGATCAAAAAGATCTGTAAATTAACTCCAACATAACTGTTAGCCTTGTCATGCTATAGCAAGTTATACAATCCAAATGTAGAAATAATCTGCCATGCTTATGAACTGATTGTTAGCCAAATATCTGCACAGGTAACTGCCTCAATGTAACTCACATTCAAGGCCGGGGATTTGAATCCCCCTGCCAAAAATGCAGAAGACTAGAGAGGCTTCTCCGTAAACTTAAAGCCTTAAAGTAACACAGAATAAAAAAGAAAAAACTCTAAATAACACGGCATGCAAGAAACTAGTATGATTACCTTCACAAGCGTAACAATCTGGCCTCAACCCTTGAGAAAAATCAATGAAATTTTGCCGCAGATTTAGTTTTCATGCCTCCTGGATGCTCCAGACCCTACACTGTAGCCATTTGCATGCCAAACCAAAGTATCACTTGGACTACACATAAACGGGTAGTTCAGTTGGCTTTCCTCCACCAGTTTCGGCTTTCATTTGGAATAGCCTTCCAATACATCTTGGGCGTCCATGCAGTTCAATCCGCAAATCTTGGCCTTCTATCTGGCATTATGTTGTCATATTCCTGGGTCTTCTTCTTCAAGCCTAGGGTATGCCCTTCTGGCAACCCCGAAACAGACGGATGCTCCTATCCATTAATATATCTGTATTTAGGAAAAAACTACAAAATACCTATATGTAAAATACCCATATGTTTTGATAAATTTGGCCACATGCCCCTATTTTTCGTAGACAAGGTTGAGGCCTTTGTTCCTCCTTATTTCCGCTTTTTGTTTTGTCTTAGAAATTTTGGGTCCTGGTGGAGCATAAGCAGCACCACCAGGTAAATGTACACACAATTAGAAACTCAAAATATATAGAAATTCAATTCCCACACAATGTTTCTACATAGTATTTTAGATCAAAAGAAATGTTGCCTCAAAAGAGACACAGAGTTATAATAAAACAGAGGCTGGGTTCAGAAAGCTATATGTGATGCATTGAATTCCAATTTCAAGCAGTACATTACTTGGATGGTCGGGGCAGTATATTAGCCAGCAAATGCTGTACACAAATGCCTATTATCAGTTGTATTTCCACTGTTACACACTCGCTAATCTATGCCTTTGCGCAGATGGACAGTAGGAAACGGGCAGAATTGTTTTCCTTTGCATCCACTGTACAATCCACAAACTCAACCTGATTGCCATCAGAGGGGCATCTTCCAACACTCAGGCATTGTCTAACAAGGTCAGTTTCTCTTCTACTTCTTCTTCTTCTTCTTTTTTTTTTTTTTTTTTTTTTTTTTACGGCAAGGTTGTTTTTGTATTTCATTTAAAGGAAATACATGATAAAGTATATCTTAGAAGATATACTCAGGCTTTTCTTGTGAGAGAAGCCGGTCAAGGATAGGCTCTGGTCCTTAAAAAATGGATCCAGAAACCAAATTAGTTCACATCGAGCTATATAGAGCCTAAAGAGACAGATAACAATAATAGAAGTTACAGAGCAGGTAATCATCTCCAGGCATCAATAAGATCTTGGATTGTGAGGTCAGCAACAGTCTTCCTTCCGAACATGTTCAGCATCTATCCAAGTCCTTGATGCTAAAATTTGTGAAGTCCATGAGGAGTACATCGATGCTGCCATTTGTGATACATATTTTCAAAGAAAGGCTTGAGGTCATTGTGTTCCCAGATATCTCTCTTATCCAAAAACATCTTGATTGCCATGGCATGGATCATCTCTTGTTTGAGCAGGATCAGAGTATCACCAACCTCTGTTGTGCCAATGATAGTATCCTCCTCATCTGAGTTTGCTGCCTCCTCCATCATCCTGGGTGAACAGCCATGCTTACTGAGTTTCCTCTGTTCCTCTGTGCAAAATATCATCAGAAATTGCTAGATTGAGAGCAAAAAACTGATACAAACCATGGAATCTTCCTATCCTATCCCAAGCTGGGTCACTTTTTTTCCACTCAGGAGTTTATGTGCCACAATCGAGGTCTCCAGAAGATCTAAAAACATTCTTTTTAACCAGATTATGGATGGGGGAGTTGAATTGATGGAGACTTTGTTTCTATGGAGCCATACTGCCCATCCACTAAGAGCCCTGGTTGTATTTACCATTGTGTTATCTGTTTTCCAGAAAATGAACATGTTTGACTCCCCAGGAGCTCCTTGATTTATCTTGGAATTTCAACGCCAGAATTCAGCTAACCAAGGGCATGTGAAAATGTGATTGGAGGTCTCCTTATGGCCACATAAGGAGTACTGCTCAGAGACATTAGCATCAAATTTTGCCCTTTGTGCATTAGTTGCTAAACTCTGGTGAACTGCAAGCCATCTAAAGGTTTTGATCTTCTGGGCTGTGTAGATTGGCCAGCCAGCATCACAGGTTTTTGCTAGATCCTCTTCTTCACAATTCCATAGCCTGTTGGCTCTTGATGGTTTCCTGGAGATCAGAGCCTTATCTATATCTCTCACTGAGTAGCACTCCTTGTTATTTAAGTGCCAATGATTAGAATGCACGAATTCATTAATTTGAGAAATTCGAGCTCTTTTGAGAATTTTGAGCTAGCTAGCTGGACTCCCATGCTT
>JAANSK020266139.1:0-11976 GCA_011763485.2 Isoetes engelmannii
AAAAGAAGAATGATATTATGCTAAGGATTGACCAAAGATAACCTATAGTAACATCTTTTTCCATCACAACTTTGAGAGACATCATTGTTTTTATTGCCCATGGTATGCAACTTTTATTCATGGGTTTTGCTCAATGCAAGGGTCATGGCTTCATTAGAAGATCAAGTGCATGTGAGACATGTCATAACAGGTAAGCTGCCTCAATTCTATGTGAATAAATAAGTGTCTAGGTAAATGAACAAGTGGTCATGTTGTTGTACGCAAATGGCAGTACAAAATCTCCTTAAAATGTCTGGACTGTGCTTTGTTCTTAATACTTAGCATGCTTAAATCTTTGTTCTTAATACTTAGCATGCTTAAATCAGGACAATTTGCCATGCACGTTGGCAAAGGCACTCAAATTAAAATATCAACTAAAGTCCTAAGCAGAGTAACCAAACGTGCTTTTGACTAGTTTTTTTTTTTTTAATGAGGAAGTAATGTCTAGTCAAGCATTTGGTCGTTGTATTCAAGCTTTAGGAAATGTTGATGGCTGGGGGGTGCATTTAACATGACCACAGGACCTGTTCACTGGGAACTACTACAAAAGGCTAGATATAGCATATCTGATGCTTTCTTAGCAGCTTGTTCTGAATTTTTATGGTTTCCTTTTTCTTTCGATTGCAGACAATCAAGTACGCCCAAGCACTTAACTATTTGACGACCTCATAAAGACATTCAGTTTACAGACCGTCATCTGTAACAATAATGTGTTGGTGGCTTATATGATTTTACTGTTCAATCCATTGCGAAGAACACTCTTCAGTCCTTCTGAACCCTCGGTTTTTAATCAAAATGCCACCATATCCCGTAAACCAAAATCCCCTAAATATCCCAAGGTAACCTGTGGTGAGCAAGAGGAACTCTTTACACACTTTGTATTGAGATAGATAAATACTTCAAAGGCCTAGTTAATGATTTTAATACTTCTGGAAATGCAAATTGTATAAATATGCAGAAGGCGCAAACCTATCCATTGTATTTCCAAAAAAAAAAGAAGCAAAAGGAACAGGTGATCATGAATCTAATATACGAGGGATCCCCCTTACACCCTTTTGGTCAACCACAAAATCCCAGGATGTACCAGGTAAATGAGGAGCAAAAACAACTTGTAGAGTCCTCTTTAGCACAATGTTGGGTGTCTGGTTTGCCAAATCAACTGTTTTGCCTTTCACCATATCTGAATATCCAGAAATAGGAAGCTTTCTTAAATCTTCATCCTTCTTCCCATGAATGTCCCACTGACCATTGGTGCATTCAGTAATGTTCTCTTCAACTTGACAAGGAAGATGATTTTTGCTCACCATATTAGAAGCTAAGTCCAATGGCTGCTCGGTCCGAGATAGAAATATCCTCATATTTACACAATGAGCCCAGGAAAGCCCTAATGATGGAGTCACCCTGCGTCCAGATGTTTGTAGATCTCTGAAGTTGCCTATCTGAATTTTCTTCTGCTCATTTTCCTCAAAACAATCTGTTACCTGATTTGTAACAACTATTGCAAGCTTGTATTGCTGCGCATATTTCCTCAACCTGCTTGAGAGTTGAAAAAATACCTCTGACCTTGCCATAAGGTCTGATCTGTTATTATCAAATTCTGCACGAAACAGAGCAGCTACAGAATCGATGATAACGAGTCTCAACGGCATCGTTCCTGTATGTTTAGAGAACATTGATATCCTATCCAAGGCACTAAACAGCTCTTGAATTGTATGCAAGCCTTCAATAAATATATGTTCACATGGATCATATGGTTTTTGTAATCTAGTGGCCTTTAACTGATTCTGAACCTTTTTTCTTGCCATGGTATAAGACCATGAAGGTACTTGTGGATTTTCTGGATTGCAATCCTCTGTTGCCCTCTTTACCATATTTGCATCTCTATGCAAATGATCGAGACCTAAAGCAAGGCATATATTTTCCTTATCATAGACCATATCTGTGATCTTACTTTTCTGCCTTTCTTTATAGTAGTTGCTTGGAAGTACCTGTTGCGTGTCTAAATTATGGTTCTCCATCTCCTTCCTTATTACTCTTGCATCCGGACTAGGCAAATGAGGGTAACCTAAAGGAGGACATATGTTTTCCTTATCATATGCCATAACCCTAACCTTCTTTTTCTCACTGTCTTTATTACAAGAGCTCTCACAAGCTCGCCTTTTGCCTAAAACATGAAAATCTGGGCCATATACAGAGTTATCAAAATCACAAAGATTGTCCTGACCTGCTAGCTGGCCTCCTGGATCCCAGCCCGAATTTTTAAAGCGGCCAGATTCCACAAAAAAAGCTGCTAATTGCTTAAGCCTGCGGGCCGGAAAATAACCCTCTGTGTGAAGGTAAAGGGCAGCTCCAGAAAGGCCACCATTGTGGAGCGGCATTTGAACAGCAACCAACATTTGCAATGCAAGTTGGGTCTTGGCAGCTCCGCTTTCCCCAACAAGCTCTGTAATTACGCCTACGGGCACTCCACCATTTAGAATTGAATCGAGAATCGAACAGCCTGTGCTACATTTGATAACAGGAAGAGAGTGCAGAGGAATAGGAGCTGCCATAGCCTTGCAGGAATGAAACTCCCTAGCGTTGTAATTTTTGGGGGGAAATTACGTGGCCCTAAAATGCCAGCTGGTTGCCACGTTGTCTAAGGACCAGATCTCATCCTATTAATGGATCAATTTAGATGGCATCTCTTATATGTCTGATATAATTTTAGACCTTAACGCACTAGTCCTCAACTTTACAGGCTGAGATCTAATCTCAGCCTATCCACGTATCACCTCCATTTCAACAAAAATTGATGTGGCTATGGTTATGACCATTTGGTCTAATTTTTATATCGTCGATGGCCTCCGAAATTAGAAAAGGGGCAAAAAATGATCACGGGGATAGAATATGTCGCGATCTTGCCGTCCTTATTTCTATCGATTTGGCTAGTTCAGGTCCGGCGACAAGATTCTACGGCATTGTGTGGTGCCATTTTATTGGATTGCCCGAATGGCATACCCTAGGCTTTGAGGAGAAAACCAAAAATATGTCAACATAATCCCAATTAGAAGGCCAAGATTTGCGGATTGAACTGCATGGGCGACCATGTAAATGAACGTTGTTCCAAATGAAAGCCAAATTTTGCGGAGGAAACCAATAGAACTACTCGTTTATGTGCAGTGGAAGTCACACTCTGGTTTGACATGCAAATGGCGACGGTGTGCGGGATCGTGATGAAGAAAGACCTTGCCCTTTGCAGATGGATCACAAATGGGTTTCTCTGCTTCTCTTGCCGAACTGAAAATGGGTTTCTGTCGCTTCTATTTGCATGACAAGCCTATCTGCACTTGCAGTAAAGGGATTCATCGCTTCTTGCAGGATAATGTTAGTATTTACTCGATGTCTGGCTTTGTACAATAGTTTCCACGGTGATGGTCGTTGATAATTTTTTTTTTTTTTTTTTTTTTGCCACATCAAAATGCATTGCACTATATTTTGTTGGGCTTCATGGTGTCTACTAGTGGCCAAAAGAACTTTGGATTCACAACATTTAGAGATATTATATAGTCCTCATATACGCGATGCTTTATGCTTTGCATTGACAAGGTCCGGAGTAATGCTGCTTTAAAAATAACGGGCAAATAACTTTTCGCATAGACTGCAATGCCAACATTTGCCAATATTCTAACATAAAAAAAATGCTCTACAGTAGAAGCACTCCTGACATCTATTTTCAAGCCATCACTACTATAGAAGCTTTGTGTATAGCCAGCTTTCACTGCACAATTGATTCAAATATTTCAGTCTGATTTTGTCTATCCATTTCTGTTTTCCATTCTAGCTAGAGTACATGATGATGCAACAACATAGTTTTGTGTGACATCTCACTCTTTTCGTAGTTCAGAGAGACTTTGGAGCATTGGGATATGCATTTGGATATGCATGGACATGAGCACGTGGCAATTACAATTCTTCACAGGTTATCTTCTACTCTTCCCTTGCAAAGAACAATATTTTTCTACTCATTCTTTATTGTCTTGTAGAATGCACTATACCAACTATTTTATACCGCAATATGAATATTTACACAAAGTTCAAAGCTCTGATGCTTTGGAGATGAGGCAGAATATTGTGTCCACATGCTTTTCTTTCGAATATACCAATGTTATGGTTAACATGAAGCCATTTTGTACGTGCTTGATTGTTATCCTGCAAGTACCTTGTTTGCCTTTTAAGACACATTGTGTACATGTTGATAGAGCCGCAACTTCATGAGTATTTAAGATAAACTAATGGTACCAAGACTAATTTAGTACCGAATGAATAGGCAAAAATAAATTCCTCCTTAGCATCCTAATTTTTTGAAGATTTAGGGCTGATTAGGAAAGGAAATAAAACATGTTATTAAGAGAAGATATGCATTTGCAGTAAGCAAATTATGGGGAATATTTTGATTTATGAATCTCTAGCGCAATAGGGTGCAACGAAGAAGTTTAAGCTTCCTTTTGCTTAAATGTTATCTTTCTTTGCCATCTTCACAGATTGGCAAGAAACATGTTTGTGACACCACCAGAGCTCAGGATAGTGCAGTTATAGGATTTGAATTTAGGTTTGTAAAAGTTTTCAACTCCTAAAGGACAACCCCTAGTGCGACGGCAGCACCTTGTTTTCTTTTTCTTTTTTCCAGTTTATTATGTGCTAGGGTTTGTTCCTGATTTAATTTGTGGCTACTCCAAATCGGTCTGTGTTCTTTTCAGGGTCTGTTTCTACGATTGTTTTCTCATCGACAACAGTTTTGTGCCACAGTGATATTTCAGTTTGTTTTGACACTGTAAAATTTTAGTTTATTTTGACGTCTTGGTGGCTACGGATTAGTGCAAACCAGCATCAAGTTTCAAAAGTGTAGAACAACCATTTTTGACCTGCGAATTTCCCATCGTATTCTTAGTGCAGACCAGCTTTAAGCATCGAACACAGACCAGAGTTTCCTACATGTCTCAAGATATCTAGTTCATTTCTGTAAGGCAATTTGTTTAACACAGGTACTCTAGTTATTTCCTCACATCTCAATCAACAAATTTGGGAGAGAATTTAGTTCGCGCCATCAACGGGTTGAACGAAATATTCTAGAAACAGTTCGGTTTTGCCAAGACTAATCCTAAAGGTCCACCTGCAAAATCGGATTAGCATAGCCTTTAACAGAAGCTATTTTTGAACAGAAAGAGCTTTTTGTGAGTTCTGCAACAGAGGCAGTTTTTAGTATATCCAAGTCATTTTGTCCCATTTGTCCTGTTTAAACAGCAGAGGATCATGTCAGATGACCATTTTAGTGACACCTAGACCATTTCCAGATAAGCACTCTTCTTACCCTCTACGTCATTATAATAACGATGTTGACATATATTTGTCATAGCATTTCTTTATAGCTTTTAGTTTTTAGACTCCTTGGATGTGTCACTTATTTATATTCAGGAATGTTTGTAGAACCTTCTTCACTTCAGAAGCCAATGTCTCTCACATAATAACACTTCTTGTTATTTAAATGCCAGTGATTAGATTTCAAACTTAATTGAGTATGCTCCCCAACTGCAGCCATGACTAGTTGGTAAATCTTCTTATCTATCACTGAATCTTTGGTTTTAGCCTTGAGTTCATCCCATGTTATCCATTTGTCATCTACTCTTAAGATCTTCAATCTTTTTGATACCTGCCCTGTGCCACTGTATATATTTTTGTGGATGTTGAAAGGCTAGGCATCCGATTCCTTTTGGGGCTACATCTGGATGCCAGAAGAATTGGATGTCCTTACATCTTGCATCTAGCATGGGAGGTCTATAGCATAGCAAAACGTTGTTCCATGCCTCCATCATTCTCCTTAAGGTATGTGATGTACTTGCACCTGGAGAAAATAGGAAAAAAAGCAGCATCTGGAAGCTCATGTTTAAGAGTAGAGCTGCCTGCTGGGTGAGATTTCTTTATCCAGTATTGGATCAGTTTGAGTGCAGGGGAAGGTCTATCAGCATATAAGGCTCTCTATATCATTTTAGCTACCAAAGCCTGAACTTGGATAAATAGATCCTTACAGCCAAGGCCTCCCTCCTTTTTTGACTTGATCAAATCTATCCAAGTCACTTTGTGGGGTCCCTGCCATATGAACTTCCTCATAACTGCCTCTATCTGCCTGTACGAATTTTTGTCTCCCACTACGGCTGAAGAGAAGTACACGTGAGTACTTCCTATCACTGCATTAGCAATTTCTACTCTTCCTGCTAAAGACAAGGAAGAGGAGTACATGTTCATCTTTCTTTTGATTCTGGACACTATTGGTTCCCATAGCCCATGCAAGGTGCTGTTTTGTTTGAGGACTTTTATTCCTTGTATATGATATTCTTGCGAGTCAAGAATGATAGCAGATTTATCTCTGTTCAGTATAACTCCAGCTACTTCACCAAACCCATCTATGGCCTTTAAGAAATTACTAAGGTTGTTGTCATCATGCTTAAGAAAAGCAAATGTATCATCAGCATATTGCATGATGGTGAAATTTCCTTGATCTTGAGGGAGCTTCAGACTGTTTATATCTCCTTTCATCTGCATTCCAATTACCAATCTAGTAACCATTTTTGCAACAATTAAGAACAGGTACGGAGCCAAAGGGCATCCCTGTATGAACCCCCTTTGACATTTGAATGTTTTAGAAGGGGTTCCATTTATTATCAGAGCAGAAGAAGCAGAAACATTGAAATTCCATACCTTCTTGTATATACTTTCAGAAAATTCTAGGTAGGCCATTGACTTCTCCAGAAACTGCCAACTGATTGTATCATAGGCACATTTGAAATCCAATTTCAGAAGCATACAGCCATGTCTTGTCATTCTGTTCCAGTGAAAACCTTCAGAAGCCACTATATAATTATCCAAAGTGTTCCTTTGTGATAAGAAGGCTGATTGGCAAGGGCTAATTACCTGTTGCAGAATCATCTTCATTCTATTGCTAAGACTTTATAGCTTGTATTGGTTAGTGTGATAGGTCTCTAATTTTCAATTTGCAAAGGATTATCTACCTTAGGAATTAAGGCAATATGACCTGCATTGATTGCTGGATGGAGGTTGTTTGCTCTCCAAGCACCTTGGAAGAAGATGATTAGATCCTCCTTCATTTGGTCCCAAAATCCTACATAAAACTCAGGTTGGAAGCCATCAGGCCCTGGGCTTTTACCCTTGTCCATTGATTTGAGAGTCTCCCAAATCTTTTTTTCTGTTGGAGCCACCAGCAACTCTTCCTCCTTTATCTGTTTGGTTTCTACTGGAATGGCCTTAAAGAAATCCAACAATTCATTCTCAGAAACCAGATGTTCCTTAAATAGCTTTGGTATATTCCTTGTGGAAAAGCTCTTCAATCTCTTTCTGATCCTCCCAGTTGTTACCATTTGTATCTCTGATCTTGACCAATTCATTATTGATGACTCTATTCTTGGTTGTCCTAAAAAATAAAGATGAGTTACCTTTGTCCATCTCATTTATGAATTTGCATCTGCTTTTGACTGCAAAGGCTTTGGCCTCGCTTTCCTTCACCATTTTGACTCTCCTTTATAATTCTACTATTGTCCTGGTAAAGAGAAAGTTGTAGCGGATGCTATAAGCCGATTCTATGCAGTTTCTCTCTATAGTACAATCCACCCATTTGGAGCAAATGCAGTCGTGGTATGTCACCGGCCACAAAGTGGCAATGCTTATGGGTATAAAATCGTTAATGGGTTTTTATAAAGGTCCAAAGCTATGCATTGTTTCTGACTTTAGACAACTTGTTTTTAGGGAGGTACATGATGTTGTTGGACTTCGTGGCATGGGGGTGACCTTGGAAAAGCTTGAACCATACTTTGTGTGGCTTGGATTATGGAGATGTGTCTTGTTTCATATTCGTCATTGTGTGACTTGCCAATGGATAAAGAAAGCGAACAAGAAGCCTCATGGTGTTCCTTTGTCCTTAGCTATTCCGAAAGCGAAGTGGGAATCGATCACTATTGATTTTATTGTCGGTTTTTCCACAAGTCCTCGCAAGGATATTGGAATTTGGATGGTTGTTTTGACAATTCGATTAAGTTGCAAGCGTATACTGCAGCTACGTTCTTTATCAAGGATGTTTAGACTACATGGGTTGCCTAAGGGTATTGTATCTAATTATAAAACGAAGTGTACAAGTAACTTCTGGAAGGCATTACTTATGCAGTTGGGAACTGAGTTAAGATCTCCACTACATATACTGATGGACAATCCGAGGTGGTGAACAAGGTTATTTGTTCCATCTTAAGAGGGTTTGTCAAGGAACATCAAGTTCATTGGAAAGAGTATTTTCCTATAGCTGAATTTGTATACAACAACACCTCTCAGTCTACCATAAAGATAACCGTTGTTCAGACGGTCAATGGTCAGCCTGTGCGAAAGCCACTCTTTTGAGCGTGTAAGGATGTTCCAGCTGCTGATGATTTAGTTATTGAGTATAAGCATCTCATAGACTTGCTTCAAGTTCGTATTCGAGATGCTCCGGCTTCTTTTGCCAATAAATCATCTAAGTTGTGGCTGCCAATGGTTTTCAAGGAAGGAGATTGGGTATGGACGAGGATCCATAAAGGTCACTTTAAGAAAGATGCACGCAATAAAGATCTTAAGTTGGCAGTCATTTCCATGGCCATTTCAAGTTATAAGTGGTCAATGAGAGTGCATATCAACTATGATTGCCTCAATTTTAAAAAGTTACGATATAATGAATATAATATTCCTAAAAGCTTATCAAGGTAAAGACTTACCTCAAGTTGAGAGGTTACGTGAGCTAAAATTGATTGGTATTTCCAAAGTTCTAGAATCGAAAAACAATTTTGGAAGAAAACTCTACTAGTAGTTCAAGGCAATATTTGGTAAAGTTTGCCCATAAACATTTGGAGGGCACTTCATAAGTACGCGGCAATATATTAGAGGCCTATCCAGATATTCTGCAAGAGTATAAGGATCAGAAGGCAAGAGAAGCTGAGGGACAAAAAGATGTCTAAGAACAGACTTCTACTAGTGGGCCTAAGAGATGGCTAAGGAAAGATTATGCTCGGATGGCTAAGAGCATTTAGAGAACCTTTTTGCAGCAGAGGACTACTGCAATGCCAAAAGGGAGGGAATGATATATGCCAAAGACGTGGCAAAGGCTTAGGGAATGATATATGCCAAAGACGTGGCAAAGGCTTAGAGCCTTTTGGGGCCACATGGGCCTTTGGGCCAAAGGGGGATCATGGACAAAGGGGGGTACGGTCCTTTAGTGGCAAAGGGTGCGCAAGCTATATAGTTGCTCGAGGAAGAGCTCAAGGGCAGTTGTGTTTTGGCTGCGAGCTCGTGGTTGGGTGAAGAGATAGCTTGCCACATCACGTGTTTATTTCAGTAGCAAGGGTTTAGGTCTGCAACAAAGTAGTCATAGCTGGATTCAGAAATGCCGGAAACACTTGAAAATGACATGGAATAGGTCGAAATTGCCTCTAAAGGGCTGATTTGGCCAAGGCAGTGCCGATTTGGGCATAATTGATGCTTCTGTGGTGTTATTGGAGGTAATCGTTCTATCCAGAACCTGCCGGCAAAGACAAACTGTAGATAATCTGGAACCAGACATGATAATTTGGGATTGGATTTGCAGGGAAAGAGCCAATTTGAGATGTGAGATACCTGGGTTTCAGAATCGATGTTTTTTTCTTTTTTTTTTTCTTTTTTTGGAAGCTCTAAGTCACGAATATAATTATTAAAAGAGTACTAATGTTATAGAAACGAGTGACGATGAAAAAGAGCTGCCCCAACGGGACAGAGAATCGATGGGTTTTAAGGACTCCTACTATGTTTCCGGATTGGAACATCATGTCTTTACATTTGCTTTGGTTGAATTGTCATTTGCAATTGCTATGTTAGACATTTTGTTACATTGCATGTGTAAAAGATAAAATGGATTAATAAAAAACTAGCTAAACGTGAAGATCTGATGGAGAGGAGGGGTTTATCAGCTCGGGTGAAGTGATGATAATTCTGAGCATGGTATACGTTATCAATAAATATGAAATAACCATAGAAACTCGTAGCAAAATTATTATGAAGCAACTAGAATAGTTTTAGCTCCTGGAGATGGAGGCTATGTGAGGAAATAGCCTAATAAAGTCTGTGAGACATCACATGGGTTGTGTTTGTTAAATTAGAAGCTAAGGAAGTGAGTTTTTATTATGAAATAATAGGAACCATAGCTAGGGGATTAATGTAGAGTAGTAACGGTGCCCGGCATTGCTGGGCATAAGTACGGTTGTATTTCAAGGAACAATGAAGTCGTAGATGTACTTGCAATACATAAAGCAAAAATCTTGGTGGTAAGGTGTATGCAGTTGCTGTGACATGACAATTAATTGTGTTATATTAGATGTATTTATGGATTTATATATTGAAATGATAATGGGTATTAAGTTCCAAGCCCTACGCAGGACAAAACCATGAACGATTAAAAGAAAGACAAAAGATGATACGGTGTTCCATGCATAACATGCAACAAGCAATCTAAGAGCGAACGTTGTAGATGCAATCACAGGAAGTGACATTATATTTAGGTCCGAGGAACATATTGTACTTGTAGGATGCTCCGAAACCCCCTCGTGCCATGCAATTAAGAAAATAGGTCATCTCAATTTTTATCCATATATGGGCAAAGACAATAGAATTGGTAATATCACAAAAGAGTAGTGTGTTTGAGTTCTTTGGTGAACAAAATTATTATTCTGTCAAAAGTTGTATACCCTTGAATTGCAAATGTGGGCATATTGTGGCAATCAAAAGGCTTCTTTATCTTCATGAAATTCCAAGTGCATTGCATAAAGTTGTGCTAATCGAGAGGCTCCTTTACCTTTATGGAAATTCGAGTGCATTCCACAAAATAATAGTATTATTTAGACATACAAATAGCAGAGGTGTTTGTTTAATTTGTTTTTTCGTGCTAGGTGATCATTAAGTTTATACATTGCAATGTCGCAACATGGATGAAACATCACATTCATTTGGGCACCATATATAGAACATTTGTTTTGAGGTAAACTACTCTACTACAGTTCTCCTACTACAATTTGATGATTATCTGCTAGGCATTCAGCTCCTTGACATTATTATGTTCTCACCATGATGAAAGAACTTACCACAATGAAAACGTTTAAATTGCAAATTCAAAGAAAGCAAAAAAAAAAATAGGACTTTTTTATGGGCACTTTGAAGTTCTACGACCTACAACTCAGGGCAACTGCAGAAGCATGAAAACTTTCCTCCATCCACAATGAAGGCTGTAATCCATCTTGAAACCATCCATCTTCAAAGCTTCCTTAAATATGGCTTCAAAAGCAATCTATATTGCTGAAACTTTTTAGCAGAAGATGATTTTAAATTGCACCTGTAGACAAAAAGCTGGTTTGTCAGCTTGCAACTGAATACACAAAACATAGTGCAGTCGAAAACATGGGTGATCCATCTTCAATTAAATTAAGGAAACAGGAAAAAACAATGTGTTTTTCACATTGCAATCTACATTGCTTAAAACTCTTTAGCAAAAAGGGAAATGTAAATTGTCTCTGTAGATAAAAAGTTGGTTCGCCAGCTTGTAGCTAAATACGCTAACTGAATTAGCCCTACGAGGCCTACGAAACAGATACTATCACCATTAGACTGCACATTTGGATCAACTTTTGTCCAAAAACTGCTCCAACAACTAGCTTCAGATTGATGAGTAGAATGCTCTTGTCTGGCAAAGCAACGATAATTGATAAAAAAGAGAACTACCAAGTTGCAGTTATCTGTCCAAGCTCCAACCTGCAACAGATGAGCGTGCTGTGACGTTCCAGGTATTTATACGTGTATAAATACTGACACGTCACCCTAGATACGGCCTAGGGGTACTAACAT
>JAANSK020266150.1:0-11976 GCA_011763485.2 Isoetes engelmannii
AATGCAAGGCGGGCTTACCAAAGTCCCCAAGCTTTGCAAATATCATACTGGTCTTGTCAAGCAAACTGTCAGCTATTTCTTGGGATGAGTGGCGGAGGCAAGATCTGAGGTACATTGATAAGCCATGTGCTCAAACGATAATCTAGACCACTGGAAGACAGGTAAATTTATGGAGGATGTGCCCAGTTGGGATAAGATTCGCACAGATAGCACCACTAGTCCAATGCACAAGATACCCATTCGACCAAGGTGCATAAAGTACTCCGTCAGTAGTTATTGATCGAAGAGGGCCAAATATTGTGCGAGTGGTACATGAATGGACTATTCGCACAGTATGCGATAATGACGGGCATGAAACCGATCTTAGTAGTGAGCGACCTCCAACTTGTGGAGCCCTTATCATTATACTTTGACAGCCGGATTGATCATTACGCGAGCAAGCAGACTCTAAAGCTACAAATAGATGACCAGAATTCAGAGCCTTCTGAGAAGTCCCAGGATTCGGGAGGAAATCCTAAGGGAATGGGAGATCAAGCGGCGGACAATTTGCTGAAAAACATAGCTGCCAAGTACGTATGTTTAATGTTTGAGGTCACAAGTTTTTTGAACTTCTCGACTCGCGAGTCGAGAAGTTGGCTAACTGCATTAAACTTTCGGTTTTCGGATGTGCTTATTAAGGTTGATCTCTTTCTCTTGCAGGAGTTTTGTTGCAGGATCACTCAATCAAAGCTCGTCTTCCCATGGCTCGTTAATATAATCCCCATTAATAGAGGTGGAGATGAATACGAGGCGCACTCCAAAAGTGCCGACTTTGTTCTAGACAGTTTGTTGGGAGGGTCCGAGAAGCAGAAAGACCCGATCCCCGGTCAGGGTTCCGAGACTCAAGACCATAATCAAAATAAGAAAAGGGAGAGAATCAGAATTCCTTGAAACCCCATGAAATCAAGACCATAATCAAAATAAGAAAAGGGAGAGAATCAGAATTCCCACATTAGACCCGAGAATCGATGTCTGGTCAGAGCCTTGCACCAACTGGGATCCCGAGCCCACCACAAAGATTGTGATTTTTGATGTCAATGGGGTCTTGGCAGCAGTGTTTCCAGAGGGTGATAACCCCATACACCTCAAAACCAAGCAGAAGCCCTACAAGACTCAAAGGAAGATCGTCTATTTTCGCCCACATGCCAAAGAAATGATCGAGTGGTGCTTGGAGCATGGTTTTGATGTTGCCATTTGGAGCTCCATGACCAAGTCTAACCTGATGCCCATTCTAAACGGGCTGGGCATCTCAAACATCAAATATAAGTTCATATGGTGTCGTGACCAGGTCGATGAGGTTAAGGACCTGCCCTACGAAGCCACCAAAGAAAAGTTCATTATAGTGAAGAGGCTGTCTGCTGTCTATGAGGAGTTCCAGGAGTACAACAAGCACAACACCATCCTCATAGATGACAGTTCATACAAGTCTTATCACAATTCCGACAATCTATTTTTCGCCAAGTCATATTCACGAGAGGACTATGAAACGGACCATTGGTTCAATCAAACCTTGGTTTCTTGCCTGGCTGTGTGTCAGTTTTCCATAAATGTCGCGGAAGCACTCAGAGATTTTCCAGAGCTGAGAGAGGTGGATGATTATAACAACAATGTCATGAGAGCCATGGACCGAATAATACTTGGTACATGAGCTGTTAATATTTTTCTGTGATGTATATATTTGAACCTCCATTGGGTTTTAGGCTGAAAGTGAGCCTCCAACACGAGATTCGGGTGTTCAACAACTGGAAGTGCCATCAATATGCTAAATAGCTGCCGCATCTCTACTTGTAGTCTACCGACACAATCATAATACAGATCCGCAAGTCGGGCCTTCGTTAACGACCGGTGAGCTGGGTCTACCATCCAGCGCCGAATCAGCCCGAGCACGTCCTTCATATGATCTTCTAACAGCAACGTTGACGGCGGAGACAAGACTTGTTGCCTTGTTTCAGCCCTTAGTGATAGAATCTTCATATCTTTTCCAAGAAAATTCTATGATGATGTACTCGCAGTAGCAGCAAAGCAGCAACACCTAAAGTCTAGCAACAAAAAAAAGCTTTTTTTAGTGATTGTCGAAAGCGTAACCCATTCATTTATTCTACTAGATATTTTAAGGCTACCCTAAGTTGACAAGCTGAACAATAAGTTTCAGATTTATGAAAAGAAAGGAATGTAGACATAGACTTATTTTGTAATTGTTCGCTTTAACAAATCTAATCTGACCCATCCATTGACTCAATAACGAAAGCTCCCTCCGAAAGGTTTGCAATCTATTCTAGATACTATGTAGCTACACCTGTTGTGGCCTTATTCCATGTATCGATCTCTGAAACAAGGCCACAAATAGGTGTAGCTACATAGTATCTAGGAAAGAGACTATCTAGCTAGCAATTCCAAAAGCAGCCACAAGAAAATGCAACTCCACCAGCAATAGCATCAAAGTAGCAACACCTAGGTATTCATCTTCCCGGACCCTACTCTTCTCGAGCCCTACATTTTCATCGCCCTGTTAATGCATACACAGCTAGAACGCATTGTGCCAACGCATTCCAGTTGTGTATGTATTAGCATGGCGATGTAGATGCCATCTAAAGCTTGGCAAAAAACAAAAAAAAGTTTTTTTTTTTAAATGATTGTCGAAAGCGTAACTAAAGCATTTACTCTACTAGATAATGTAAGGCTACCCTCCCTAAGATTCAGGTTGGACAATAAGTTTCAGGTTTATGAAAAGGAATGAATCTAGAGATAGACTTCTTTTGTTCGATTTAACAAATTTGATCTGACCCAGTTATTGACTCCATAACAAAGGCTCTCTCCGAAAGGTTTGCAATCTCACCACAATTGCACTTCGATCGTGTCTTGTTTTTACAAAAACACAAGACCAAACGGATACTTTGCAAAATATACACTGATTCCTGTATTTGTGTCGGACTTTCATCAACAACATTATCAGGAACTAGATCAAGGGTATATATTGCCAAGATATCCTCCTGACGTACAGCATTCACCTTCCGGCGTGGCTTGACCGAAGCCCACAACAACACCACCAAGCATAAGGCTATACACCTCAAAGAGAGGTGGACCCTAGCTATCCGCAACATCGACCGTGCCGCCCACCATCGACATTTGGCGCGATATAATCGTGTCAAACCAGACGTAGGGACACGACCTCAGTAGTGGAAATAGCCGAAAACACTAAACTATATCTCTCTTTTCTATTTCTAAGAAAATTAAGGTTGTCGAGAAAGGTAGGCAACAAAACATCTTTCTTCTTGTTTTTTTGTGTTCTTTATGTTATTATTTTAAAAATAAGTCAGGGTTCATCCATAGAACAAGGCGCTCGCCATCGTCGAGCCCCTCAGTCGGAGGGGGGCAACAGGCATGGGCCTAACTAGGGACTAAACCCTAGACCTAGCTAACAAAGAAACAACAAAAAACTCTAATTAGATTGCCTAAAAAACTAAAGAAAACTAAAAAAACCTGAAACTAGGGCATGGTTTGCAAGGCGAGGCACAGAAAATGTACCTTTTTCTACGCGGAAATTTAAGTCTGGCTTCGCAAAATATATAGAAAAGTTTGGGTATCTGAAGACTGCAGTTCGCGTGCGCGAAAATTGCTTCGGGTGCGCGAAACCTTCACTTCGGTTGTGCGAACAGTCCGGACGGTGGGTGTCAGGCGGCGCCTGTTCGTGCACTCGAAAAAAAGCTTCGAGCACGCAAAATATGGTTCGCGCACTCGAAGCTGCAATTTTGGGTGCGCAAAGTGCTGACTGGTCTTACGCGTGCTCGAAGGAAGTTTCGGGCACCCGAAACTAAAGACTTTCGGGTGCCCAAAATATTTTTTTTCCGGCCGACGACAGTTTTATATGGGAAATACGTATAAAACCAACTTTATACGTCTAAAATTTTGCATTCATATGTACAGAACTTATCCCTGACACTGGCCCAAGCAAAGCTAGCCCAAGGAAATCCACCATTCACTCTGGAATGGTGGCAGCTAAGTATAGATATTAATGAATAAAAGTATATTAAATGTATTACTTGGAATCTCCAGGGAATAAATAATATAATTAAGAGGGATAGAGTGAAGATCTGTCTCTCTTTTCTCAACCCAGATGTCATCTTTATTCAAGACTATAAGATTCATGACTCTAGTCATGAAATTATGATTTGCAGGACTTTGCCTCCTGTTTATAATCTTTGGTCTATTCCGGCTAATGATTCTTCTGCAGTATAGCTATTGCATGGAGATATAATCTTTTTATTTCTAATATGTATATGGTGAGTGGTAGGGATGGTAGGTGGAAAATCCTTCACTGCACTATGTTAAAAGTCAAGGTAGCTTTAGTTAATATTTATGCTTATAATAATCTAGGAGATAGGACTGGTATATGGAATAAAGTTAAGAGCAGTCTAGATAACTTATATTATGATGAATGTATTCGTGTGTTGATTTGAATATGATTACTAACGAGTTTATGAAGAATAGAAATTTCATGCCTATGATTCCCCGGGAGAAGAATGCATGGAATAACCTCATCCATAGCCACAACGTGATGTTGGCTAGAACTAAGCCCAATTTTTTTCAGTTGGACTGATAGAAGAGTTGATCCCACTCTATGCCTTTACGACAGATTTTACTTGTCCGAGAATCTCTGGAATAACAGTGACAACGTTGATAACTTAGAGGGCTATACTCTATCTGATCACTATTCTCAGCAAATGGTGATTTCAGCTATGGAGAGTACCAAAAGACAAAAGCTTATTTCAAGCTGAATACCACTTGCTTGATCATACCGATTTTATGGATATGCTTCAACAAGTTATTGATAGGTACCTCAAGCCTGAGGGAGATATATGATGGATGTTTTGGTGGATCAAGGTATCCAAAACCATAAAGAAGAAGTGGGGGAAGCTTATTCACTACCAAAAAATGGCCACTCTCAAGCATTTAAGATACTCTCTTCCTCAAGCCCCCACAAATGAGAAAGACAACATTCGAAGTGAGATTGAAAGAGAAGAGCTCATAATTGCTAGAGGTTGGAAATTCAAGGCCAAAATCAGAGAGAATAATAAGACGATGAAAGGTGCAACTCCAAGTTTTTCTTCATCAAGGCCAGGGCAGGGCTAAAAGAAATCAGATAACTGACCTCAATGTCTATTGATCTGATCTACCATGCCCGTCCATTCCAACCCTATGTTAGGATAGAATTGGCTTGAGTCCTTCAAATTCAGCTAAAGAATGAGCTACAATACTTTAAATTTAGCTTTCGATGATGATAATCCAGGCTAGAAAGGTGATAATTAGCTAGAGGTAGGAACGGAAGCTGTTATTGAGGCATCATCTTTATTGTCAATGACATGTCAAGATTAAGGAGGTCATACACCCTTGTGTGGTTGTTCCAATCCGTAAATGGGCTCGTCCCTCTAGGCTCACCCATTTACTAGCTGTAATAGCCTCGCAAGGATTGTTAACCCCTTTTTTCTACATTCTCTAACTAGATGTCTTTTCCTTCCCTTCCACGTATGCAGCCCCCCATTGAACTCATATATCTTTTGCTTTTTCTAAAGGTATGTTCTAATACTCCATTGCCTGGTCATACCTAAAATGCCTCCTTTTGTATTTTATGGCAATAATGGTCAGTATATGCCAAGCATTTAACTAAGAGAGTTCTACTTGTATATTGAGTCCTCTCCTAGTCCAATATCACAATGTCAACAACCAATGTTTGTAAACTTGTCTTTTCATTGGTAGTTTGCAGTGTTAATATCCACTATGTCAACACTCCACATCTATGCATCCATGATAAAGATGAACACATTCATTATTGTACTATGATTCCATTACCTTAATAAGATAAAAAAATGCAGCTCTCGTGCAGGTTATCAATTTACCCACCATCGGCCTTACATTCAAAAGTAAATAAAACCAATTGTTGATGTTCACATGGCAGAATATCACTAGTTAGCTGAGCCGATCATCCCATATTAGCACATACACTAACTTCATTGTGGTGTGCATTCTCATTGAAATGTTGCATAAAGATAGACTTTGGACAACAAATATAGATTAATTATTAGAATCCACATTCCATTTATCTTTGAAAAGTGTGTATTTTAGAAGAATTATCGATTTGAGCCAATGCTAGTTTCTATGTAAAACATCGTCTTAATACTAAGTATAAGATCTTCGTCAGCATGTTGTTAACTCCGTTGTGGCGTGCATTCTCATTAAAAATGTTGCATGAAGCTAGACTTTCGACAATGCATTATAGATTAATTATTAGAATCGACATTCCATATTTCGTTGAAAAGTGTGTAATTGAAAAGAAGTATTGATTTGTATTAATGCTAGTTTCTATGTTTTACTGATAAGTATAAGGTCTTCTTCAGATAGTATCACTTTATAGAATAAAATATATATAAACTTTCACTAAGAAACCCTTAAGAATGGAAGTTGAATTGAATAATATTGTTATATGAAACAATAACAGTACTTCAATTAATAACCATCATCCTTACCAAGACGTATTGAAGAGCTATCACTAATAAATTAGGAGCAACTATTAGGCACTCTCGCGAGTCAAGAGTAGTTGCATCACGAATGCCCTAGATATTCATACTTGTGAGGCTTCCCCTTGGCCACTTCGTCCATCTCCATGGTAGCTCGCCTTCAAGTGGTAACCACCAAATTCCAATAGCCTGACCACCTCACATACTCTAAATGATGAGCTTCTCTATTTATTTAAGTCCTCAAATACCACAATCCTTCTTGCGGTTCCACATAGTATAGGCCATATATAACATGAGTGTCCATTTGATATTTTTTAAACCTAAAGCATACAGATACGTACAGGAAGGGAGGTTTTTCTTTTTTGTAAAGATACTCTAGTGTAGTATCCATATGGAAAGGGGTTTTTAGTATCTAAGAGAAGGCATATAGGGAGAGAGTTTTACTGACCACTTCCTCGCACATGGCGTATCACCTTCACATTAAGCTCTATTTTGACATACTTCTTGGTAATTAAAATACATTTTTTCTTGGCTTGCGTAATATGAGATTTCCTTTTTTATAAATCCATTATTATCTGTTTCTGCACTGCCAGATATTGTTGGAGGCGGCTTGAGAAGGGCTAGAGATAGTTGAGATTTGAGAGAGGATAGAGTCAACATGCATTACCATGCGTGTATAAGGGCCAGAGATTGTTGAGTGTTAAAGAGATGCTAGAGTCAACAAGAGATTGTTGAGGCTTAGAGAGAAGCTAGAGTCAACATGGTGATGCGTGTATATTCCTTTAATGGCCCTTTGGAGTAACCCAGGTTCGACTCCTACGGCACTTGTAACCCTTATATATTTTGCTAGATGTGTTCGTTCCATCCATCCATCCATCCATCCATCCATCCATCTATCCATCCATCCATCCATCCATCCATCTCCCCAAGGCTCCAAAGGGGGCAATTCTTTTTTCCACATCATAAACCATTACCCCAGCGTTTGGTCTAGTGGTAACACACTAGTCTCAGCAATGTAAGGGCTCGAGTTCGAGGCCGCCCAGAGTCGCACTCTAGACTGTGGGGGCTTCAAAACTCGTAGATGCAATGTAAAGTGGTTGGGGACAGGGCCCAACCGAGCAATGTAGTGTGGTGTGTGGTCACATGTCCAGTTGAATGTCGCCTAATGGCGTGACGTAAAAAACCCTTCTTCTTCTAGAACATGCCGAAGCTGCCGCCAGGATATCATTGAAGATGAACAACATGCCTTACAGACCTGCCAGCTTATGAGCAAATTCGGGAACGGTACCCGTAGTTGGAGCTACGGAGCCAGGCCTCGGGTCACTGTGATGCTGTGATTTTGTATGCCAGCATGACCATTACAGCCACGGTTTTTCCCATGTGGTTTTTTCATCCGGGTCATAATGGGCATGTTGCTCCTCTTGTACAGGTCCCATAGGCCAATTGGCCTCCGTGGACGATAAAAAAGTTACCTCCTCCTCCTCCTCCTCCTCCTCCTCCTCCTCCTAAAACCCCCTTTGGTTTGGGCCCAACCGAGCAATATAGTGTGGCGTGTGGTCATATGTCCAATTGGATGGCGTGACGTAAAAAATCCTCCTTCTTCTTCCTAAAACCCCCTTTGGTTTGGGTGCATATTACACGAGGGTTTGGGTAGCAAGTGCCCCTTTTTATACTCCCTTAAGTAGTACAATACATGTATAAAATCAACTCCATTTAGTATATTGCCTGAAGTCTTGTTATACAATATACCAAAACTTGTACAAGCATACCCCACAAACAAGAATCGTTACCTACGGTCCAAATCAAGGCTATATCATATTATAAACAATTTCACTGCTCGAAAAAGAACTAGTAATTGTAGCCGTTAGATCATTAGATATGCTAGAATATACCTCAAGATGCCCAAAACCCACCCTCTCCCTACGAATTGTCCCATAAGAGGGGGGAATCCAAAAAATCGAAACGTCAAAATGAAGGCAATGACCATTTTTATGACTGAATCGACTTGTCTATGTTTATATTCTAAATTTTGGATTAAAAATTATTTTTGAGAAAAAGCTAGAGATTAATATGGGAACAACCTTCTCGGAACCAATATTGGCTCACACAAAAGACAGACGACAATTTTGACCGTGTCATGCGCGATTAGCGGTATTTCCCTTCCTAAACCTCAGGTGCAAGTTTTTGTGTTTTACTCTCTAACTCATCTAGAAAAATACAAAAAATATTGAAACAGTACCATATGGAAAAATTAGACAGTTTGACCGCTATACCCAAGTTCACGGGTTCAAACCTGACCAATATCGGTCTAGTAATGGGGACCTTAAAATCCATTGCCCTGATGTCACGAGTTCAAGTATGATGAATTGGTTATGTGGTAGAGACCTTAAACCTGCCATATGTAATGGATAATCACATGCAAAGCAGCTCCTAGCATAGAATCTGAATGACAGCACCTAGGAGTGCATTGGCTTCCATGTGATCTGTAGAATAAAGTGAAGTAGAATGTAATCATGATGTGATGATGAATAGACTGATGTCCTTCAAGAAAAAAAACATTATACAGTTTGACTTTACTCCATCGGATTTACCCAAGCATTTCTAGAAATTTTTTTCATGTAACACAATTGCTGATAAACTTGCCTCCATTGTGGCCATTCACTACAAGAGAATGATAGCTAAACGTCAGCACATTCGTCAGAGATCTTTTGTAAAATAGTCACATGCCCAAGCTTTGCTGCTGATGAAAATACTGACGAATTTCTGACGAGTTTTATCTGACTAATATTAGTCAGATATTAGTCAGAAGGTTAGTCAGATGTTAGTCAAAAAATTAGTTAGATGTTAATCACAACAATAATCACAATTTAGTCAGCACTTTAGTCATATCATAGTTGTCATTTAGACAGGAGCTTAGTCAGCTTATTAGATAAACAATTCGTCATCTAGGTAGCTAACAGTCAGTTCATTAGTTAGAATTTTAGTCATGGTACTATCATAATAGTCAGATGTTTAGTCAAGAAATCAGTCAGAGTATAAGTCAGCTTATTAGATAAATAATTAGTCATTTAGGTAGATAATTAGTCAGTTTATTAGTTAGAATTTTAGTCATGATACTATCATAATAGTCAGATGTTTAGTCATGAAATTCGTTTGTATAGTTAAAATGGTGGTCACTATTTAGTCAGATAGTTGGTCAAGTCATAGTCAGACAATTCGTCAATTTATTTAACCACATTATAGCCACATTATTAGTTGTGTCAAAAGAGCAGTGCACAGTCTATATATCTTCTATTAACATTTATTGCAATTTAAAGATGGAAGACTATATATTTCAAAACTTAACCTTCACATCATAAGTAGTCATTACAAAATAGAAAGCATAAGTCGTCATTACAAAATAGAAAGAGTAAGTGATCATGAGTCATTGAGGTACATATCAGCTGCAGCCAACTATACCCTATTCTCCTTTTGAATTGCTCTATATTGTGCAATGTTTCGTGCTACACTCGCATCCACAAAATCAGAGTTCAGATTTCTGCCAACACGTTTCTTGCTCTTCTTCCCTTTGTTCCTGGATGTCGAAGCGTTATTCTTTTTCTTAGTGACCTTAACAATCACGTCTTCCATATTCCTGACACGCATCAATCCATTCTCCATCAACTCATCATAGATCGCATCCATATCAGCTTCCGCTGGCAGATCAGTAGCGTCTACACCACAACGCTTCTCCATAGCTGCCCCTACACCATCTTCCATAGCTGCCCTTGCGCCTACACCATCTTCCATAGCTGCCCCTACACCATCTTCACCATCTTCCATAGCTGCCCCTACACCATCTTCACCATCTTCCATAGCTGCCCCTACATCTTCCACTCTAGTATCCTCTACTCCACCTTGCTCACCTTCTACTTCATGGGCGCTGCCTTCCTCAACTCCATGGCTGCCGCCTTCCTCAACTCCATCGATGTTTCCGCCTTTCGCAACTCGATCGATGTTCTTGCCTTCTTGGGTGTTTGCCTCCTAAAACAAGTCAGAAACCATGAGATCGGTTGCAACCTAGATTTAGATAAGAATGATGTACATTTTATGTTCATTATGTTATAGAACATTGAATGCTGCAATCAAACCAAACTTGACTTACATTCAATTGAATTACCTTCAATTGTTTTCTTCGCTGCTTGTTCTTCCTCTCGCCCTTCTTTCCACAGAAATCTAATGCCTTAAACTGTAATCATCGGAAACTTAGCTCCTCTACAGCACGCTTTCATAGACTTACAAGAGACTTTCATAGTTCTTAAGGTGAATCAGCAAGAACAAGAGACTTACATTTCCTGGAACTTTCCCTTCGGCAATTAGATATTCTCGATATAACTTGTACGACCTCTTTTTCTTTTTGTTAACTGCCATAGTTGCTGCAGAAGGGTAAGCACCCCAATCCCGGAACTACATGAGATAAAAAAACATAGTTAGTCATGAACAAACATGATTGGAGCTTCAACTGTGCCGAATTGTTCTGATCCAGGGAAGGATTTGATATCAGGAACTACTTCAGTCCAAGGACCTAAACATTCAGACCATTCACCAAGATCACTGATATCAGAGTAGCAGTTTCAACCTGCAAGTTCGGGTTTAATGAAGATGAAGGCAGTAACTTGTGTAACTGTAACTTGGGTTGTAACTTGTGTAAATGATCAGTATTTCTACACAGGTGCTATCTGAGTAGAAAATTCAACCTGTAAATTAAAGCAAAATTCTGCTCACAAAGAGTGAGGCATGCTACAAAATATAAGAGAGGGGATTCATTAGCTACATGGCCGAATTGAACAAACATGTTACTGTTCATTATGCATAAAACATCCAGACTAGTATACTTAAGATCAGTACGCAAGCAAGCCATGTACATAAGCAGGAGCACTATCCATTCAGGCACATAGGCATGTTAACAAACCAAAGAGATTTTGAGCCCTAGTGGTAAATATTAGCACAATGTCCCCAAATCTGTCATGTACAGTCCAGTTCAGTCAACACAATAAAGTTAATCATATTGAAAGAGCTTAGTTACAGATATGTTTACCAAAGGAGCTTACTTATGAGAATATATGTTAAAAGAGCCTGGTCATAGAAACACGTATCAGAGGAGCTTAGTTATAGACATATGTATCAGAGGAGCTTAGTTACAGAAATATATCCCAAGTTTCAGAAATTCAGAGATACAGAATTGCAGCCTAAGCTTCCACTACACACCCGTAAAACTACCCAAGGTACGAACTTTTACCCAAGGTTTCCACGTGTCAAAATCATGAACTTGAAAGAAGGGGGACTTCCCACTTTAATAAACAACATTTAAACAAATACAAAATATACTATCCCCTGTATAAAGGAAGCCATGGAGTTGGTGAAACATCTCTCCATACTAGAAAAA
>JAANSK020266161.1:0-21679 GCA_011763485.2 Isoetes engelmannii
TTTTTCCGGCAGCCAAAACCCTTGAAATCATAGGGAATCAAATTAAGAAAAAATTCCAAAAAGTTTTCGGCACGCCGGAAAAACCAAATTTAATAAATAGATACCATGTTGCCGTGTGCAAATGTTAGACAAACGAACAATAAAGAAAATGAACAAATGTATGACAAATGAACTCATTATAAAGATGTGAGCCAGTTGGAAACTTAATCGCATGAAGGGGATGATAACAGTGTTATTTTAAGATAACAAATTCATAAACGAGCTGAGTAAGAAATGCTTATTTGAGTTGTATGATTTGAAACAAATTTCCAAAGATTCCAAAGAAACGTTACATATGTACAAATGTAGGGACAATACGATCATACATGGGATTTAGAACGATCCGGGTATCTCTGGATGGATATAAAATACATGTGGTCTGCGTGATGTGTTGAGGGTACTAGCAAGTATCTTGCAATGTACATAGACAGTGATCCATTTCCAAAGCTGTTATTGGACAATTGTGTGTACATCCAATTACTTAGGGAAGGTTAGTGAAAATTCATAGAGGGTAGAAAACCAAAAATGTTTTTTCCTATAGCAAAATTTTTTGTCTCCCTTTTGCAATGGAATGTTTTATTAGGGAAGGTTAGTGGACAATCATAGAGTGTATAAAGGCAAATTTATTTCTTAAAAATTGAATTATATTTGTCTCCCTTTTGCAATTGAAATGATGCATAATGCCAAAAGCATGTTTGCACCATAATGAAGTTACAGCAGTTCAATGATGACAAAAAGGCCCTGCCGGAGCCACAGCCATCGAGAAAGGAAGCTCCAAGTCAAGAGACAATAAGAGACTGAGTGTTCAAAAATAGGAGGCTGCGGAGAGGGTGTCGAATTTTTTTTATCCCTTATCTCCATCCATTGAATCCAAATCTTATGGGTTTATTCCTCTTTATACTGCAATCATATCCCTACAAATGGTATATTCTAAGTATATAATCTTCTTTTTCTAAGAAAATTACCTTAAATCCTAGCAACTACCTCAGTTACCTTTAGTAACTTTTTGGATACATGTGTAAAATTCCAGCATAATAGGTCCATCTCAAGCCTTTAAATAAAGTAACTCAACGTGCTCTACTAGAATTCCATTACTAAGAATTGAGATTGCTCTATAGAAAACATGCCATAGACCGAATGGAACGGCAAGAAGTCATTCTGCAAGGTTGTATAGCAAGAGTTACCGAAAAGATTTGCCCAGATCAGTAGATTACCGAAAAGCATGAAAAAGCATGAAAAGTACATTTTGCAAGGTTGGATTAGCAAGAATTAGCTAAAGGATTCAGCGAAATCAAGCCTAACATTAGTACGCTTGCAATAAGATTCCTCTGGATTCCTCTGCAATTTCATATTCTAAGTGTTTGCTGTGGTACATTGCATAGAGACACGGTCATGTATCTGTTTTATATCAGCACCCAATAATGCTGTACAACAAACCTTATGGTAGACGGGCTGGATTCGCATGTTGAAGCTACTCAAGCCCATTATAAGGCTACAAGTTTAACAAAGGGAATAATGGTTTAGATAAAAATAGAGGCATTGCAAACAACAAGTAGAAATCATATGTCTTATCTTATTGCTAGTGCTACTCATGTGGATTTTTTTTTTACAAAAAGAACTTACAGTTCTTTTCATTCTGGTTTTGGTGATCTAATGCCCACCAAATTCATGCTTTACAATCAGACAGTTTGCAGATCCTCCAACGTTCTGAGCTTCAAAAGCATCTATATTCATGAGAACTATAGACTTCTTTCAACACATGCCTTACATCTTAAATACATAAGCTCTCTAAGCTTGAATATGAAATTTGACACTTAAAGATGGGCCAGGACCTACAAAAAATCATAACACTGTTCATAATCCCAGCATTTAGACATTGGTAGTAATGTCCTAAAAGAAATATGACATGTATTAGAACATCAAGAAATGAGTACATATGTATACAAGTCTTTGTACTATTTAAGGTTTGTAAGAAGTGATGGTATATAGAAGTTGCAAAACATCCACACAGATGGAACCAGAACGATGAACAATTATTCGTTATACTGGAAGATGAGTAGTTGTTTTTCTAATAAATAGAATTTTTTTGTGAGTAAGATTCCCCTAGATTTCTAAAAATTATTTGAGAATTTTATTGAGAATCCTATAGATTCCCTAAATTCCTCAAGATTCTATGTAGATTTTGTTAGATTCAGTTACGTTCGATGGGTATTCCCAAACACTTAGAATCCTCTAGATTAGCAAAGATTCCCTTGAGATTCTATATGATTCTGTCGAGATTCGCAAATATCAGTGCACCTCATATGACTATACAATGGGGGGGGTATGCAAGGAGGAACTTACTCTAATGGTCATAGAATTTTATTTTATTTTATTTTATTTTAAGCAACGAAAGGACGAAAATGCGAAACGGATCACGTGCAAATGACTATTGGTAATAGCTACAACATTGCATTTGGGGATGATTTCATGATGGGAATATTCCATCAGATTCTCAAAAAGAAAGAAAAAAAATTAATTTCACTTTCCATAGGGATTCGTTAAAAATGCATCAAAAGTGATTATATTGTGTATTGTCTTCCTTCCCTGTCTAATTTTCATTCCTAACACAAAGAGATAAAGGAATACCATGATAGGATGCTTAAACTGTCTAATGTGCCACAGACGATTTACTACTGGAGCAGGAGCCAAAAACATCCCTGGTCGTTCTGAGCTACACCACAACATAGAAAATGAACTGCCATAAAAAGTTCATCAATTGCCTTCTAGAAATTTCGATTTTTTCACCTTCCTCGCACCTTAAAGGCATCCCTTAAAAACAACATGAGATCTTATATATATTTCTAGGCTGCTTCAAGATTTCTTCCCTAGAGGTCATAATGTGATGATAAAATTCAATAGGACGAAGACCAGCCAAGAGAGAACTTCTGATTAGTCCTTGCCATTTATAAAGCTCGCTTGTTTCAAGAAAATTTAACACCAGAGCTGTAGACTCTAAGATCATTCTCGTTATGGACAGCGATTAATTCTTTACCACGGTGAAGCTGAAGGCCAAGACAGCCAATGTGCTCTCGTATCTTTGCAAGAGACCCTTTGCTTCCTGCATTCAGGATCAAAAGAAGAGGGCTTCTACGGTCCGGGTATTTCACAACAGTTGTTTCAACTTCTAGAGAGCACGTCTTGTTTGACATTTTACCTTCTCAGTTATCTCACCTGTCCCGTGACACAAATGGGAGTATGCATCTAGACCACAGTCATGCAGGTTCAAGCTAAATCCATTGCCTGATAGCCATCCAATGACCATCTTGAAATAAGAATTCAGGTGTTGCATTGCAGAGTGGTTGTACTATGAAGTACTGTACAAATTGTCCCAGCAAAAGACACCTAGTGCAAAAGATTCCCCTAGATCTTTAAGATTGTACAAAGATTCCCCTAGATTTTCCAAGATTATTCAAAGATTCCTCCACATTCTTCAAGATTCTATTTATATTCTCCTAGATTCCCTTAGATCCTATCATCATGTGTCAAACTAATAATACTTCATCCCACTTGGGAACCACTTGCCAATAACTTTCATACTTCTGCCCCCTACTTAGGCACCCATATGTGCATATGTCAACTTTAATCGGTGGCTATCCCCATAGAGTTCATTTAAATTGATGGCATTTACACACCTCAAAATATATTGAAAGATTTTATCTAGCTTTTGAGTATGTCCACTACTGCGAATATAGTTTTCAAAAGCATTCGTCATTGGTATAGATATCACATGCCATTGTTAATATGTTGTACATGCTACGTCATATTTCCTCGATCGAAGTGCATTTTGTAGCTTTCGATTCGGCACAAATGCTGTAGTTATAGTATTTGAAGAGATTCATATTAAACAAAACAGCTTGCGGGCTTATTTCATGAGTCGTTTTGGTGGGTTTATTTCATGAGTCATTTTCCTATATAAGCTAAAAACGTAACATTCAAAGAAAAGAGGACTTTACATATTAACTTTAAAGCCAAAGTCAAATATGTCAAAGTCAAATGTAAAGTCAAGCTCATATGTAGACTGTTGGTAGTCGACCGTGTGAGCCAACGTAAAAAGTCAAAGTCAAGTTTTCCTAAGATTCCATACACACTTCCCTACATTTTCTAACATTCCAAGAGATTACGTTACATTTCTTAAAGATTCATTCTTTGAGTTGTTTTTTTTTTTGTCACCAAATTGCTGCAAATTAGCTTTACGTTCCATGAGATTTGTTTGTGACCTTCCCTCTCCAACATTCCATTAAGACTCCTCACTTTTTCATAAAATTCAATGAAATTTCTTAATATCTATGTCGTGGGAAGTCCCATATTGGAAGCTTGCTTCTAGCCCACGACGGCAATGCGATTGCAACAATTTTGTTATTTGCAATGTGCCCCAATAAAAATGCAAGGTAAATGTGCTTGTTCCATCATATGCTATTTGTTGGGATCGTACCATTTTGTATGCAAAATACTATAACTTTCATAAAACTGTCCAGAAATAGGTGGCTATGTTCAGAATGCGATAACTTGACTTATACTTACCGGAATTAGGTGATTCCAATTGTGTTGAAAACTAGACTTTCAGCTGTTTATTTTTCGACTTTGAATTGCAAAAATCAGAGCTATGTACAGGGGGAAATGACCGTCCAAAATTGACCAAATTCCTTTCACAATTTTGCCATATCAGAGAAACTTTGGTATGATTCTAGCAAAAAGTGAGGCAAGAAGAGTCAAGTACCAGTTAGCTAGCTGCTAAATAAACTTGGACTGATAAACAGGTTATGTATGTGCAACGAAGTTTCAAATAACTGGTTATGTTGCACACTTCAGGTGATTCTGCGCACACATATTCTATGGCAGCAACGGTTAAAGGCAATTCCCTATAGATGTGCAATCCTTCTACATATTATATCTACGGAATCAATAAAACAAAGTAGATAAAATTGCAGACCAATCTTTATAATCAGGCTAGTCTTTAAAGATGTAGGAGATCTGGGAACTACATTGCCAATAGAACAGAGGCTGTTCTATAAAAATGATGTGGGCTTTAGAATTTAAAAATCCCGAATGTGCATTATTGGAAGTTTGTAGAGAAACAGGCATGTTATCAACTGAGCTATCGGTTGTCCTGATTTATAGCAAGGCTCAATCAGGCTGGGTATTGATAGTGCATTGTCAATGAGAGCAGCATTGCCACAACACGGTGATGGAAATCATTTGAAATTGATTTCTTCGAATGCCAATATGGCTTCTATGCCAATAAAAGCAAATAAAAGCAAAATTTGAAATTGATTTCTTCTATGCCAATAAAAGCAAAGGCAGAATAGAGATGTGGCAGAGATTACCAAAGGAAGAATAGAAGAAGACTAACCGACCATTTGATCATTCTCATATAAAAATAGTGGACTCTTAGGATCACCCTTTTCAGTACTACTTCTTTCTGGTTGGTTTCATCGTCAAATCCTTTCTTTGAACTGGACATAGGTATATGCTACATGTAGATGCTTTCTACGAAACAGCTAAACCCAAATATGGGAAATGAATAAGCATCTGAATCTTAGATAAATTTTCAACCAGAGTCTTGAACTAAAATGGTTGTATCCCGATGTCAATTTTTGCCAAGCCCATTGATTGTTTTCTTGTAGAGAAACCAATCTATTACTTACAAAATCCCATGGGAAGCTCATAAAACCTATACACAATTGTCTCTATACAACAGAGGACAATATATTAATGTCTACATGGCAGAACTGTCAATATAAAGGACAGCAAAAGAACCATCTAAAAACAGAGGATGAATAGATGCTAGGTTCACATTTGACTGAAAATCAAAGCTAATATCCTGGCTGTGCCTAAATATGAGAGACAACACACTAGGTTACATCTCCACTGTCGTGTATACAGGATGCCTCCATCCACAACTTCGGCTCTCTTGCACACAATGACGGATGAAAATTTTCCTTTGCTTGCACAGAAAAGAGTGCAAATATGCTGTTCTTGCGAGGTATTTTGCAAAATCGTCAAAGCGTGAAAGAAAATCAATGGCAAGGATCACCTAATCTTTCTTGAAGAGTGCACGGCCAAACCCACGGTCTATCGGAACTGCTGCCTCTGTCGTCAAAATCGCTTGCATGGATCTTGAACTCCTGCTTAGCTGTGGCTCACCTCACTGAAGTCAATACATCTTCGAAATCGACCGCTGCGCAGCGCGAAAATTGGGCACTATCAAATCTCCGTTCAATACGGATCACCAAGGCATATTCCTTGATTTCCTGCAATCTCAGCCATGTATCTCGCATATACCGAGCATATTCACCATTTCCTCCAACCAGGCATAGGGTATGCCCTTCGGGCAACCCAAAAAACAGAGTTGTGCTTCGCCACCACGCCTCCAGATTGGGGGGGTTCCTCCCCAGAAAATCCGGTCAGTGTTCTTAAAATCCGATATGTCGGAACCCACTTCTTGGCAAAATACTTAAATACTTTGTTAGCGGCATGAATCCGGTTAACATATTTTTAGTTGGAAATTTTTTTACGCTTCATTATATTTATAAAATATGTAAGTATAAAATACCCCCCTTTTTTTTAGATGTACTATATACTAAAGTATAATTACATATTCATCAATATTTAGACATATTCAAGCCTAATTTAAAATTATTCATTTTTTCTAGAGTATTACTATTCAAGTCATAGTAGAGTAAATTATTGTTTACTTAGAGTGCTACTATTATAAAATAATAGTTCCAATTTTTATTTTACTAAAGATATAGTATCTTGCTATTTACCTCAATTATAATAAACTATGTAAAAAATTATTTTTAAAACAAAAATTTTATCATATAACTATTCAACCTAAAAGTTCCTTCAAAATATTTCTAGACGATAACAATTTAAACATATATAGTTATTTTATTATTTACATAGATTAAAAGATTAAGATTTAACAAGTAATAGTTTATAAATGATGGATAAAGCTTATGTATAATATAGACTTATGTGAATCATGGTACTTGCCAAAGTTTAAAAAATTGCCAAAACTTTATTAATTTTAATGTTGTTATAAATTTATAAAATTCCAATCTTTTGAAAATTTTTCTCAAAAACCTTTTGTATGTTCTATTTTAAACTCGAACACTATATATTGATATATGTTATTTATCATGATCTTTTCTAAGAGTGTATAAATTGTCAAATCTTCACAATAGTAATAAAATCATGATTGATCAAACTATTTCAATTCATTTACAAATTATCCTTTTAGCCAAGTTCAAAAATGAAAAATTAAAAATTTGTATTTTCAAAATGGTCTACTTAAAAAGTAAATTCAAAATAAAGATTACTTTAGAAACCATTTGTACGCATTGGTAATCATTATACTTTTACTTTAGACTTATATAATCAGAATCTATAAAGTTCATTAAAATTAGTTAAAAAAAAACATGTAATTTCATAATGGTATATTTAAAGTCTTGTCTATTAATAATAAATAAGCCCAGGTTTTGTTGAATATGTCATTGTAAATGTATTTTTAGGAGGAAAAATTTATAAGTTGCTCAATTTGAAGGAAAAAGATGTCGAAGGAAATAAAAAAGAAAAAGAAAAACGGAATAATTTAATATATTTCCGTGTAAAGTATTCGTATAAAGGCATTTTACCGGTAAGTTGTAACAGGTATAGGCAAGTTCCGGTTGATATTTCAAAAATCCGGTTAGGTTGCATAAACAACGGCAAAATTTTGGTTAAGTGAAATTCTAAATTAGAGGTCTATTCGCCACAATCTGCACAGATGTGATTTGCCACATCCTTCACAACTATGTTCCAAGTCTGAATGAACAAAGTCTTGTTTGGGTGGAAATCCCCTGTTTTTACTCGCTCTTCCTTCTATTTTTTCCTTTCACCAGAGCTGAATCTATCGGAGCTGAACCTGCATGGATTCGTCCAGAGACAGATCATTTTACCATACCGAAAATACATTGAAGCTCAAGCATTACTACTTTTACTTAGATTCAAGCCTTCTGATCAAAAGCTTCAAAAGGATTTTGGGGAGGAACCAATTTTAGGGATGAACCAGTTTCAAGAAGAAATACAAACCATAGTCGTGATTCCTTCCTTTCGTCTCACATTTAGCAAGTTGTCTTCCGTCATGAGGAAGATATGAGGAAGAATGTATCGCAATTGTGCCATATGAGCAAATGTCTACCGCTGTGAGAAGAACATATTTGGGGCTTGTATACTTTGTGGGTATTTTAGGAGGAGCCTGCTGGATCCTCTTCCTTTTGCTTGTAAGGAACCACCTTCTTCTCCATTCTTTATGCCTTCCGATGCTTCCAACCCTTCAGAAGCATCGGCTATGCAATTATCCCAATATGCGCCATAACCAAGCAACAAGAAGAAAGGAAAAATCATCATAGACGCCATAGCTGGCACTCTGTACTCCAATATTCAAGTCTTAATGACAAAGCTCCAACTCAAACAGGCAGGATTCATGCAGGGGGGCTAGAGAATGGCTATGGCGTCGGATTATGAAGAAAAGACGAAGAGAAGGGAAAAAAGTCTCCAATCTATTGGACGACAACACTAATCTACAGCAGACAACCGTACAAACCAACTCCTAAGGGTCCCTAAGGCCCCATCCCCATTATCGTCTGTCTCTATCTCGTTGCCTTTGCCATCTCAGCAAATTGAAGGCGCTCAAAGATAGGGCATTCCCATTGAAAGCCCTCCTAATTTTCCAGCTACAGGAACATAAAAGGAGCAAGAGGACAAATAACTAGAACAAATAGCTAGAAGACAAAAAGATTTTGCTACCGAGGACAAATCCAGTTCTGAATTGGGGAATTCAGAAGTGCTTTGGTACTTCTAAGTTGTCTCCACTTGCCACGAAGCAAAGGCAGGGCTTCGTAGCTTTGTAATGGGGATGTGCGCCCTAACGCAGAGGAAGGTTTGCCTTCAGGCAAAACAAAAAAAAAAGGGGGCAAAAAAAAAAGTGAAGTGGAGTCAATTCTAACTATGCCGCTAACAATAGCGACGAATTTGGATCTCAAGCTCTTCTTGGTTGCTAGTCTTGTGAGATGCCATGGCCTTCTTGGTTGCTAGTCTACCTTTGTGAGATGCCATGGCCTTCCCTAAGGATTAGAATAGGTCTATGATGAAAGTTTTTTTTGGAGATTATGTACTAGGTAATTGATGGGCAGCGGGGTTTCATGCCCTGTAAAACCACAAGGTTGCCATGCCCTGTAAAACCACAAGGTGGCCAACAAGTGGCAGCATCAACAAGTTGCCAGCGAGTGTAGAGTTGCCAACGAGTGGTTTTACACGGTATACACCCCCCTATCCATCAGTTACCAAGCGTATTGCATCGTTGGGGTGCAATTACATTGAACATAGTAGCTTAAAATTAACAGTTTACATGAAATATTATTATTCCACGTTATAATTTACATGTGATGATGGAGTAATTGCACCTAACCATGCATTAGGTAGTATCACTTAGAATACTTCACATTATGGGCTTTGAACGTAATAAACTACTAGTGCATTCTTTGTCTTAAAACGTATGACTTGAATACGTCAACCTTTGAACATAATAAGCTACACCTCCATTCTTTGCCTTAAAATGTATGCTATGGGACACTTATTGGGGTATTCCACTTCTTTCATAACCATCGATGATAACTTTAGCTAATAGGTCACGAGTGTGTGTATATCCAATTAAACTAAAAGTTGAACCTGAAAACAAAGAGAAAAAAGTGTATTCAATATGTACTAGGTAATATGCACGAAAGGCTATCCCAAGAATAAGCACCACCCTAATGTAGACTTTGAAGTACCAAAGTACCAAACCTCAGTTCAAATCCTACAATTCGTCCTGAAATATTGAAATAAATCATGTGAGATCAATATTGCAAGATTAACTACCAAACCTTATATTGCAAGTATAAACTTACATGATAGTCATCATCGTCGCCGTCATAGTCATCCTGCCAATATTTGCAACAAAGAATAAAATTTTCAGAATCAAGATACAAATGATAATTGAAGTAATGCATTAAATATGCATTGTACAAACATGCACAAGAAACTAAAAATTGATTTCCGTGTCTCTAAATGTAGAGACAGAGCACAAATAAAACCCAAGAGAGTATTGCAGAATGACGTCTTGGAGGTGGTGCTCTTTCAAGGGGGAACATAAAGGACTTCTAAATTATGTTTTAACCATTAGGTTTGACACGTTGCTTAATCTAACAGATTTTAACTGCTCTTGAAGATTCATATACACACAAGAGCTCTTAAAAATTCATACACACACGGGTCCAATGTTTAATGCTCGCTGATTTCCATGCTTAAATTTAACAACAAATTATCCTGGTGGCGAAAGTTGCTAACAATTTTTTCAAGAACATCTTATAAAAAAAATCACATCAACTCTTCGGGTATATGAAAAGCAAGGTATAACTGAAAGGAAGGTGGTGTCCTTATAATGGTTTCTACTTGAAAGAAACATTAGATGTCATGATTTTGAACCTGCAATTTTTGGGCAGCATTGTCTATAATACAGGCTATTAATTAAAGATTGTCTTATGTAGGTTTGTTTATATCAAAAATTACAAGAAAGAACACTACCACATCCTAGTAGATCTTCCCTAACACTTTATTACAGTGATAGGTGTGTGTGTGATATGTTATAATACTAACATCTTGTTAAGATCTTGGAAGAGTAGCCAATATCATGGTGGCAAAGGCAAAGACAAAAGCTTCCTGATTTAGGAGTTCAACTGTAAACCTTCTTCAGGTCTATCGTGATGAACTATGGTGGAGAGCTAGCTCGTGAGAGAAGCTGCAAGTTGGTTTGACAGATGCTGTTATCCTTAAAAATGAAATCTAAAGGCAAATCTGCCTTATTGCCTGTGTTCCACCTGGTATTGTTAGCTTAGTGGGCAGCTTAATGGCCTGATTGGGTGCAGAGCTCCTGTGGATAAGGTTTTGGCTACTGACTTGCTGTGAAGTTCTTTTTTTGGTTCAAATATTCAAGCATAGATAGAACAGTATCTCCTGACAAGTACTCAACCAGATGTGGTATATGAGGTAGAAATGTTGTTAAGATTCCTATACCTCATTGGAGAGTCATTGGAGAGCATTAAAATGTGTGCTCCAGTATTTACAGGGTACCCAAGCAGAAAGATTTTCTCTTAAAGGATTACACTATGGCCTTGTTACAGGGCCCCTTTTACAAGAAAGCATTGTGTATTGCTGCTGCTCAAGAAATGTTACTCTTGGTGTTAATGTTAAACTTGCCACTCTTCATTGTGACAACAGTGGAGCTATTCATGAAGCATATGAAGATTTCAAGTGTCATCCTGTTACCAACCATGTAGAGATGCAAGTCTGCTTTGTGCAGGAACAGATTGAGAATAACCTGGTATCTTTAAGTACTATCCTAGAAAGAGCAGGTCGCAGGTAGCAGATGGTTTTACAACGCCTACCTTTGGTAGGCTACAATTTCAACATTATGAAAGAAGTGATCCACATTACTTCCTTGAAGTTGCAGGAGGAAAAGGATTTATCACCTATGCAATGTATGTCTTCAGAAGGGGTTTCGACGACTCCAAATTAATCTAGCTTAACACAATTTGACACATCTCTCTCTCTCTCTCTCTCCATGTCTCCTGAAATCTTTTAGTACATATGGTGTAAGACAATTTCACATACCGAGGTCGGGATGGGATCGAATGTTTCCATGTCTTACCGGGTGCTTGCTGTGCTCAGTGACTTACCTGATTAAGCCATTCTCTATCCAGTCTTATTCTCTTTTGTTCGCGCTGACACAAGTTACATGAATGTACAGTAGGTGATAAAGTCATCTATTCACCAGCTGACCTCTCACTTGACATCACTTTTTAATGACACACTCTTTCGACATCACTTGTTTGGTGAAACTTTTTTCTACCTTCGAGCATAGTTTTATCATTCTGTAGCTCTGTATACTCGTTCTTCATCATGGATTTTTTTCATCATCAAGCGAAATTTGACGTGAATGATTTGGGCCCTTATACTTTATGCTCATCATGGTTTTATTTTGAAAATCAATGGACGAGAACCCAATGATGCACATCTTCTCTTCTCTTCTCAATATAAGGAGTATTTTTGACTGCTCAATCAGCTCCTTAACCACAGGAAATTAAGTTCAAGAACCAACAGGAATAGGGAAATTTTGGCTCAATGGAGAGATAAGGCAAACAGTGTTGGAATAGCATATATGTTACACTTACATGCCCAAAATATTTACTTGGTTAAAGATAGAGGATTTAAAGGGCCAAGGCATGTGTTAACTGCCAAGTTCAAGACGACGACACAGTGACTTTTACATTACGAAATGTTTTTTCTTTCAAAAGAATGTATCACCTTTTGCAGTCCCTTTATCCTCTCTCCCCTGTCTCTTCGCAACGTTCTGTTCCCTCGGGCTATCAAATCCCCAACAATCAGACCCAATCTTTATAACAGCATTTTTCATGAAGAAGACCCAAACTCTCAACCCAACCACGCGTTGAGATCTTCCATCCAGACCCGCCAGAAGCCCCACCCCATCCATTCTGGACTGTTCCCATGATCCAAGGTAATCAAGAGACTAACGATGCTGAAGGCAACTGCCCCTCATCAGTGAAAGCATCACTGTTACGAACAACAACAGGAGTCCAGCAGCCATAGAGCGGCCTGCAGAAGAGATGAAATACTCTCCACCCAACAACTGATTGACATCTTCCATCTTCCCCGGGCTTCCGCCATCAATTTTACCCCGAGCTAAGAGCCGGTGGGGGCGAATGAGCAAGAGAATACACACCCCAAGATGATGATCCCTCTCATTCTTGTATTGTGGAAGCTACCTCTCTTTTCACCTTTTTTCCAGAACTTTTCCCCTCAACCTTTGGAACAAAGGTTATTTTCCTTTTAGGTCTCATATGGAATTCGTTATAATCCTCAACATTTGGGACAACGGTTATTTTCCTTCTAGGTCTCGCATGGAGTTCGTCATAATACATGGCAATGTTCCGATCAACTCCAAGCTAATCTGTTCCATCCATTCTGGACTGTTACCATGATCCAAGGCCCCATTCATTCTGGACTGTAACATAATCCAAGGTAACGTAGCATAAACTGCCTTTTGTTCAGCTCCTTTGCTCTAGCCACTTACTCCAAATATCCTCGACTGGTCTCTCTCTCTCTCTCTCTCTCTCTCTCTCTCTCTCTCTCTCTCTCAGACACACACACACAGTTTTATGTTAGCATTCATTGCAAATTCTCATGTTTTCCAACCTTGCTACTGATGTGAAAAATCAGATGGCCAGGGTTGCACTAGGTGCTCCATTACTCACTTTTCGAGATCTCTGAATGCCATGCCCTTGGATGCCCAACTTTCTTTTAAGAGGAGATCAACCAAATTGAGGGCCTTTGATATCTGTTCCTTTCTTTCTGAAGGGTGTTCTGCTGGCTTAGGTCTTTTAGCCAGTTCCACCTATTTGTTGGATTCTTCTTGCTCTCCTATTTGATTATTTCCACATGCTCAATTTTAGCAACTTAAGTTAATTGCGTTTCTCTCTACTGGTCGATCACTTTTGCCTGGAGATTCCATGTGTCTGTAAAGCATGTGCCTTCATTCAACTCCCTCTAAAAAATATAGAGCATGATATCTTGGCCTTTAGCTGGTGAAAAGGGTGTTCTTAAAAGTTTGATGTTAGTGAATAGAAAGCACAATGATGTTTGGATGTTTCCATTTGTATCTGAAGGTATAATGGCATATTATAGAATGCATTCTGGTTAATATTTTTTTGTAGACTTCACCTTGATACTTGCTTTGGAGCTATGATCAATCTATCCATCTCAACTGTAATTTTTTAATAGCCTACCCTAGATTCTAATGGGTATTTACAGATGGCTCATGATATACAAATATGATTACCCTATGGTATCGCTTCCTCCTCATGCGATCCCTCAGCCGATCCTTGTTCCTACGTCGGTAAGCATCATTCCGATAATCATGCTGGTGTTCCCTTCTAGCTCTAGCTTCTGCAGCTTCTAGCTGTAAAAGAATTCATACATGAAATAGATTTGAATGGGTCAAAGGACAAACTGTGTTATGTCAGAGAATCTCCAAATATTTCATGCTAGATGGCAGATGCTTACCTCCTCTTGTTCTTTACGTGTCTTTTCGACCTCATCAAATGACTCCTTTTCTACCTGTTATTTGTGACAGTATATATTGATACATTGTACATTGTTCAACAGATAAAGAATAACATACATCTTTGTTTGCACCCCATGTTTCCTCAGCAACCTTCTTTGCGTAGACAGGATCGTCGCATATAATAATGTTGTCAAATAATGTTCCAGACTTGACCTGCAAGTAGTTATAAATCATTACTTCCGTAATTAGTTATAAACGATGAAATTATAAACAAACATGTACACTCATCACCTTTCAGACTAAGATTGAAAGAGTATCATTTTAGAACACAACAATGCCAGCTCTGCATGCGATGATTCATTGACAGATTTTGACAATCTACGCAGCAAGAAACAAGGCAACAAACAAGAAATAACTTTGAAAGCAAGCAACATAATGATCAAACTCATGTGGACATAAACGTCGTTAACGACCTCTTAAAGTCTAGCCTAATGCCTATTCTAGTAACAGGCTGCTAATAGCTTATGTGCCACCTGATTGATCCAAGCCTAAAGAATACGGTGCTGATATGGCATCTAACTAACCCAGTTGTCATAAATATGGCTTAAACCATATGCTTTGTTCGACATCCACTAAAGAATTTGTAGTCTAAGATATGACATCGTCCCTTAAAATGAATCTTTTCATCATAGATATTTCCACTTGGCGACACCAACCAAACCAAGAATTAATTTATAGAACGGATATGCATAGGGGTCACGTGCATTCGAACAGTCAATTTGTGCCCACCCACTAATCGTCAAAAGTCAAAGGTCACATGTTAGACCAAAGGTCACATAGCAGGAGCCTTGGCCCGATTACAATTACGGATGTCACACGATCGGGAAAAAGCCTCCACATCACGCCAAATTCTAGGCCACCAATGATCTTGACTAATGAGTTCCAGTTCAAGTATAATATAATGGACGGTTCTTGTACTAAGTAATGCATTAGTAGAGTAAAACTAACCTGTCTGACTATGGACCCTCGAAGTATAATATAATGGACGGTTCTTGTACTAAGTAATGCATTAGTAGAGTAAAACTAACCTGTCTGACTATGGACCCTCGAAGGTTTAGGTCTAAACCCAGCTCACATTCTCGACTAGTTGGTGAACAATTTAACGCCTGTTGAATTCATGATAGGAAGAGCGGAAGATAAAAAATGAACATCGGGCTGCCACAAGCTGTTACCTAACCCCGAAATGACGTCAGGTAGATGTCACTTTGGAGTTAGGTAAAGGTTATGGAGCTTTAATAATCGCCAAGTAGGCAGTCTTTTTTGTGACTATTTATATGTAAAGTCTACATGCAATAGATATGTAAGTTTCTCTCACTCTCCTTTCCTAGTACTCCAACAGCTTCAAACCATGTAGCAATGCTAATGTCACATGGACCATCCATGTATTTAAAGGAAGAGATATATGCAGCGAAGCTTCTAACTGCAACATGCAGGATTATGTTTGGAAAATTAATCAGTCAAAGTGGATTTGACATCGACTGAAATAATGGATGATAAGGTGGACGATAAGTTTGTGATCTATGTTATGTGGGCTGATCTCAGCTTTTGTAAATGTTATTCATGCGATTGAGTTTTAAGGGATACAAAAATAACTACCATCGCCCTGGTCCTACCACAAATCATATTGCTGTCCATGAAGGCCATCATGAGGAGTGGATGCAATATGGCCTTAAAATTTTCAGGTTATGACGCCTTCTCCCCCTTGATTTGAAATCTATCTCCATCTTATCAAAACCCTACCAACGAGAAATTCTTTTCCCAGGCATCTCATTTTCACCTTCAGCTTGGCAAGATCAGCCCCAAAAATAATAGAAATGTGAAGCCCATACTAATATAGTAACAAACTAAACCATAAAATCTGCCAGCCAAGATGCTTCACCTTGCTTTGTCTTGGAAGAACTCCAAATGCTCTTAGGAACTCTTGCAAGAACTCCTGGTAAATTTGCTCTTTCCGCAACATTTTCCAGCTCAACTAGCAGCTTCATATCATCAATCTGTTCCCGCAATCCATGTAAGAACTCAAGAGGATGCTCATATCACGTTCAAAAACTTCAAAGACCTCGTGAGGGCAATAAGAAAGACAGTGATTTCAAGCATGACTTATGATGGAAACCATCTTCAAAACTTGATAATTCAAGTTATCATTCCTCAGATCTGTAGCTACATATGGTAGCTCAATTCCATTGAACGTTTTCCTAGGGAACCTGAATCTATCAGTAGCTCCACATCTCCATGAACGCCATTAAGTGTCCGAAAGTCTATAACGATCTTTTGCAGGTCCAATTTACATAGGACGTGATCAGATCCATAGAGCTCATAATTTCTCTCTCCTAACTCTAGCTGTCTCCTGCAAAAGAACTTTGAGCAATTCCTGACCATAATCATAATGAACTACTCTAACTGGTAGAGCAGTGAATATAGCAGTTGCCGACTGATCTCACTAGTCGAACCATCATGCTCAACCCCGGATTCCGACAAGTCCCATATTTAGCTGCGCCTAAACTGAAGTTGAGCCAGCAGCAGGTCAAACAAATTGTTCGGCATCATCTGGGGCTGCTTTATGTTTCAAAACATGGTTGAATCCTACCAAGGTGCTGTCCATAAAAACGAAGATTTTACTTTCCATCAAAGAAGACCTGAATATGGTGATGACTTCTAGATGCTAGCAGATGCCAATGGTTGTTAAGTTGGTTATCAAAAGGTTCAGGTTTTCATGTTTTTGCAATGTGGACTATATTAACAGGTATAAATATCAAATGACAAAAACCTGACTATCAACACATCACCTGCCAAAGTTCAATGCCGAAATACTTCAAATGGGAAAACACATATAGGTCGGGATCATCTTCAAACTCTGCAATGCATAACAAGGAGAACACTTGGCCCCACATTTATGTAATTTAAGACCAACCAGAATATGATTACAAGTCATGCACAAGAATATGGCAGTGCTGACTCACTTTCCCTTGAACCAACCCTAATAGTATGGTCTTCCCACAAATGGCGTTTAAAGTAAAGTATATACCTGGATTGTCAATCCATGGAATTTTCCATTTGCCTTTGTAGGATGGATTTTTTATTTTCTGACGATCATACAAAAATCGACTAATTAGCTTTAATAGGGAAGCAACATCCTTAACTTCATATAATGCAGAATGCACCTTAGCTTTCCATGGTCCTTTGTAAGCTGGATTTGGTACTTTCGGCGGCTTCCATTCTCCGTCTGTTTCTTCATCCCAATCTTCGGGCTGTATAAAACAAACAGCATGCTACTATAAAGAAATTGACACTTCTTTTCATTTCCTTGTTCAACGGTAGTTGTGTAATACCTTTTTTACATTAGGATCGGGTATTTCTTTGGGGATAGAATCATATCCCTGCATAAGCCAATCAAAAATAAAACAGTGGGCCATTACCAACAAGGCAATATGTTGCTTGGTGAAACTTGAAAACTCTAACTTCAGATACTACCTTTGGTTTTGTTGCATCGGAATCTATAATGTACTCCCTATCATCCCAGTCATCAGGCTGCAAATAATAGGAAAAATGTTAACATTCTGACATGCTTGCATTTGTTGCATAACCATTTCAGCATTCTATTTTATGGGACTTGATGCAGGGACTTACCTTCTTTGCATCCAGATCTTTGATCTTCCTTGGTGGAAGCATATCCCAGTCCGTATAAAGACTGCCAGAATCTCTCTCTCTATTGTCAACTAAAATACTGTATGTCGAATCTGGACGCAAAATAAAGGTATATACGTGTGTAAGTTGATCATCCTCACATGCAATATCCTTCTTGAGTGGATAATTCTGACTTCGATACTGCAGAATGGCATGGATCTTCTTCGTTTGAGTTCCACATATATCAGGGCCAAACATGATGCTTCGAGGGACAATAAAAAAAATTAGTCATATTGTCTCTTTTAGAATTAATGGTGCAGATTTAACTCCATTACCTGTACGGTGTATCCCCACTGAACCTTTTCTGATTCAGGTAGCCACTTAAAAGCTTCACATAGCCACCTCCACACTCAATTTTCTGCTCGTGTTTAACTGAATATTGTAGTACAAGCGTCCTGTTTTTGTTACTAAATTCTGGAAATTGAGCAGATATGGCAAAATAACGTGCATCAGGTGATGTCTGTATCCCTGCTACAGTCACAGTGACCACCGTCGGATTCTCAGCAACTCAACCTCCTTTCCTATTAAAATATTTATTTTTACCTTTGTCGTCTGGATCTCCGTGCCATTTCCCTGCCGTATGCAACCAATTTCCAGCCAAGCCTTCGGATCTTTTCCAGTCTGACTTTACCCACCGATTTTCCCAGCCGTCTAAGAGTTGCATATTTATTTAGAAAGGATGATTAATATGTTGTTAAGCTAATATAGATACTTGCACCTAATGGTTAGACGCAAATTCCACAGCGATCTTTCGATAAAAATCAAGTATTATGAAGTAAATATTAACAAACCTTCGAATCGCTCTTCGAAGAAAACATTCGCTGAGGAACGCTGAACATAGAGAACTATCACCAAAGCTGCCAGCCACATTTCGCCGGAGCTCCTTACTGTGAGCCTGAAAGCATCAACAGCATATCAATGGTCGAGTAAATGAATGCCGTGGTAGACCCGGTCAACGACCTCAAAAACTTAACCCTGTGATTCCTTCTGTGTGATTTATACTACTCGCCCTTTTTCGGATGAAAATAGAGTTAAGGTGAAAATAGACTTAAGGAAGGAAGTATATTTTAACGTCGTAGCACTAGCCAGCGTCCTAAGGACATACGACGGCAAATGGCCGGGCGGAGTTAGGGTGTTGTTTTTTTTTTTTTTTTTCTTAATTATGTCATCCATTGGATTTTGGTTCTTTTTTACCATGGCTTTATTTGGACGGTTGGATTTGCATTCAACTGTTTTAGTATTTGGCTGAGCAGAACGAGGCATGGTATGCTTGGCAGGCCGATGCCCTATTTGTTGGAAGCAGGCTGCGTGGTCAAGAAGAGCAGGCCGATGCCCCGATTTTGTTGGAAGCAAGTTTCTTGATATTACGAAATTCTAAGAAGAGCAGCAAAATCCTTCCAACATAATCAGAGCTTGGAAACCATGACTTCGCTCTGATTTTGCTCAGAGCAAACCAAACCAAACGCTAAACGATCAAGTAATTGGGTTAACGATCTGTGTGCAAAATCTGCCTTCTTTTTTTAACAAAATGTAGCCTCTCTCTCTACGAAATTTTGATTGCCATGATTTGTATGTAGAATTTGACGTTTTTAGATCAGAATCAAGGTACTTGGTATGATCTGTTTGATGATTCCTTTTTTTTTCTTTTAATCAGGAGTTCCGCCTACATACCATACAAATCTGCTGCATTTCCATTAGCCAAGCGATGGAGGCCCATGATTACGTCGTCCACTATTATGCTTAGCAGCAGCCCCGTCTGTGGAGGCATTGGTGCCTGTCTGCTCAAAGGATCATACAAATGTTGCAGGTTACAAACATTGCAGGTACTAGACCCATTAATTTGTAGTAATGTCTCCTAGATGTTGTCGGGCCATCCTCATCACCTCTCATCAAAATCTCCTTGGGTGACATTCAAAGAGGCCGAACATTTGGTGCTGGCGCTCCGGAAGATACGTAGCCTTCTTGCTCTTGAGGAATCTGCGGTACTGAGCGATGGCTTGGGGCCGCTAATCGGTGACCCAGCGGAGCTAACGTTTCCATTCGCAGCATTCCTCATCAAACCAATGATTATGAGGGCAGGTAGAGGTCTTGACTGGCCCGTGCGAGCGGCCCCTCCTGGAGCATGTGTCCGCAGCTGCCACGAGGACCTGAGTCAAGCCGATGGTCTGCTGCTGCAGTGTAGGGAGCGGACCAATTGAATGGAATGCTAGGATTCAATTTTTTGATTTTTTTTTTTTTTTTTCATCTATCCCCATCTTCAAAATCCTCCTCATTATGTTCGCTATTGCTTTTTACACTGGGTTTGGTGGAAAAAAAATGTTTAAATAAAAATTAGGTGTTTTTTGGGATTGTTTTGGCGCCAATCTATTGATCTCTAAAGTATTATAACCCATTGGAACTATTGTTGGGACTATCGTAAAAAAAACGACACGTGTGTTCAAAAAGCAAAAGAGTGTTTTGGCTAGGTCTGATTCTTCTATAGCAGAGCAGCGCAGACCCATAGCATCGCAGGCTCATTCTGATTCTTAGAGATCCGATTCCGATTCTCCCAGCTTGATATAAAGAGGTAGATCCCTATGCAGACCCCTGGTTCTCAGACAGGTTCGGAGTAGGGCTAGGGTTTCCTATCTCGGGCCCCATAGCTTAGCAGATTCCTAGCCGCTACTGCAGGAGCTGTAAAATCGAAGTAAAGACATTTGGATTGAAGGATTAACAAGGAGGAAAAGTTGGATTTGTGGGTTCAAATCCCACATTCGCTTCTTCATTTATTTTGTTACATATAATTTTTCAAACTCCATATAGGCCGGATTTAACGTTGTGGCAACATGGAGACCCGAAATATATGCTGGAAAGACAAAAATAGGGAACGAATTTTTAAATGGCATGGCAGCAATGAATGTCACGGAAGAAAGGGAACTTGGGCCTGCGTTGCCCTTCTATGTTTCATTTGAAGGCATGCCTTCCGACCTAATTTTTGCATGCCTCAGCTTGAAGGCATTTTTCTTCAGCATATCGGCCTTGCCCTGTTACTTGGGCCAAATCTGCCTTGTTTGGCTCTGTTCCACCAAATACCAGTTCGATGGGCTCTGTTGTTTCTTGCACAAATGGCTTCACGTGGCAGGATGATAATTTTATCATTCTTGTATAGTTAATTTCTATGCAGAGTTAAAATTTATGTCATTTTGCGCCTCCACGAATCAGCTTTCAGCTATAAACTGGCCCTTTAGACTTTGTAGAGAATACGAGAATCCACCTTCAAAATTGGACAAATTGCTTCCAGTTCCATCACGATTCTCCAAAGGCCCCAAGTATGAACAAGGAGCCTGCTGTTAGGGAAGGTCAAATATGTCTGTACCCTAAGCAGCTAGCTAGTAAAGTTGGCTTGAAGTTGGAGGATTGTAGTTGGACAGAATGCTACATAATATGGCCAGAATGCTATATTTGTGAAGACTCTAGAAAATGAAATTGTTCGTCTGGATGATTGTTGTTGTGACGCTCCCTGACGGCATACGATGCTCCCATCGTATAACGCCGGGGACTTTCCCCTTCCCAACGGGTCGAACCATTGGGTCGGGCCCTCCGGACACGTGGAGCACTCAGGAGGGCTGAGCATCCAGGTGAAAGGGCACGGAGGTGTCATTGGCCATCCCTCCCTTTATGGGAAAACACCTATAACGTAGCGGAAGCATAAAC
>JAANSK020266162.1:0-11975 GCA_011763485.2 Isoetes engelmannii
CTGAATGCACAAAGAATAAACGGTTGATATTTTGCCTTTAGACACACATATTTTGCTTGAAATTGATCATTTCCCAGCTACACTTATGCTTTATGAAGTTCACACCACTATAATGGTTGAATTTTTTTGGAAACAAAATTCGTGGTGATCCCGGAGGAACGGATCACCACCACTACGTTTGATTTTTTGAAATAAAAAAGTACTCGGTGATCCCGTCGTCCGGAATCACCAGGTTGGTGATCACCTCCTCCGGAATCACCAGGTTGGTGATCCCGGATGAGGTGATCGCCCGTCGCTTTTTTATGGTGATACCGGAGGACGGTAGGTCGGCGGACGGCCAGGATGCTGTAAAGTGACGGACGACCGCGATCTGTGCAGGGGGCTGACATGTGTCAGTACGGCAAAATGGAGGCTCCTCGAATGGACTCCGTCGAAAAATGGGGGTGATTCCGGAGGCCAAAATTAACACCTCTGAGATCACCAAAACCAGGGTAACATTCTCCTCACCCCTCGTTTTTTTTTCTTCTTGGTCCTATTTTACAGGATTTGTGACTTTACCCCACGTATAGCATTTTGAAAGACTGATGAAAATGCTAATAAGACCCTGGTGATCATGCGGTGGCCAAAAATATAAGCGATGGTTAAAAATAAGAAAGATTATTTTCGAAGTCTAGTTATTTTCCCGCTTTTCCATGTCAGAAACTAGGGTGATGGCGATGGCCAGCGTAGACAAGACTGAACTAGCTCTTGAGCCGAAGGTATAAAATTTCAGTTTCTTACTGACTTTGATCTACCAATTTGAAATTTCTATTTGGTAAATATGATGCCAATGCTAAGGTAAAGTTGATGCAAATGCAAAGGCATAGTAGCTGGAGCAGAGGACAACGCGGTTGTGCTGGTAATGTTGATAGGCAATGTCCATTTATTGCATTGATGTATGAGCTTTGTCTCCTCCATCTTATAGAGTTGTTGAACCAATTCCCAAGAACAAGGAGGCAGAATGCCTTCATGGGTAACCTGAGGTCAGACCATAAAGCTTTTCTGTTCAACGTATGGAATATTATGCACTTGCACATCCGCATATATATTTGGCATTCTTTATGAGTATCATTTTGATTGATTTTCGTTGCAAGAGATCTGAAATGCTTCATTTTTGTGACCTACAGAATTCTTATCTTAGAGATGGCAAGCAAGGCTACCGATGATATTCTCAGATCCCAGTTCCATTTTAGATCAATATAAGCTTCTTTTAAGCCGTTGATGGGCATGTTTCTATCGAAAATGTGAGTGCTACTTCCCTGATATGTCTTTGATCTCAAAGGGAAGATTAAATGGAATGCCTGAATGCCTGGAATGCTCCAACAGTAAAATGTAAGGATAATACTATAAAATATTATTTGATTCATATCTGAATTATCATCACATGTGTTTGCATGTTGTGTTGAAGAAGAGCTGATGCATTTTGCAGAACAAGCACCTTCAAATTTGCCAGTTTCAAATGCATCTATGCATTTGACATATGGAAAAGGAGGAGTTAATGGATGTGCATGTAGGTCAAGTCGTGAAGAGGTCAGCATACTTAAGAGATATGTACGCAATTAACTTTACGTTCGTTCTCTATATCTAAAGATATACCTTAGGGGTAAAGATGGAGATGCCCACTGTAAGTAAGGAAAGTAAAGGCGTGTAGATTTTCCACTTGTCACGTTTTAGTTTCTCTTTTCTATGAAAAGGTTTCTAATATTTGAGCATTTTTTTGCTCTTATTCTATTAGCCGAAGATAGTTCTTTACTTTTGCATTAAGCTTTGCAATATGACATATCTATGTAAGTCTTAGTCTAATCTTGCTTCTTTATTTTCCACATACAAAAGCCTTGAAGTATTTTTGCAGTTTCTTTGAAGGTACATATGGTGTCATCCGTTCGATCATAAACACGTATAGATCATAAAACATGTACAGGTACTACTTCTAATCTTCTTAAAACACGTACACGTGCTGCTTTTAACCTTGCTATTGTTACACTGCTCTCATTCTTATTATTTGATCGCAATATCTCTACAGCAATGATCTTTCCCACTTGTCGATTTGCTGAAGTGTTGAAGGTAAGGTACATTCTGATGTAGAATATCTAGGCATCTTATATTTTAAATAATTATGGCAGATGTTCTTAATTATATTTGCATTGCTCTACTTCTGTGTTAGGAGATGTTAGAGTTAAGAAGAGAAAGTAGATCTGTGTTGGCAAAGTCTGCATCTTCTTTGCCAGCTAATGGATGCCTTATAGAAAAAAGAATGGGGTTGCATCAATGATTCCAATGATTATAATGTCATCTATACCTTTTGTCGTACAATTTGTGGGAATCTTTTAAGTGTATTTGCATTTAATTGGCAGGTAAATATGATATATGTCTCTAAAAATGGCAATGTCTACTTCAATGGTTAGTACTTATTGCATATCTGTGCTAAATTTAGGAATTACAGTTTAAGAAATTGTGTGGATAATATTATTCCATTAACCGAAGTTGGCATTTTGAGATAATGTATCAGGGATTGGAACAAGTTCTAGAATCTGTGAAGAAAGGGAGAACTTGTCGACTTGAAAAAACATCATGTAAGAGTTGCATTCTCATTTAGAATATCTAGGCATCCTAAAATTCCAAACGGACATGGAGTGCATTCTCAAATATAAATGCTTCCCTCTCGTGACATTAGGTTCTAGTTAAGAAATTAAAAAAATTAAGTCTTTAAAAACTAAACCAAAATGAGAAATTGCTAAATTGTGTGTGTTGGTAAATCTATTTGATTTTTTTACCAGCTAAACCTTTGGCAATGGTTGCATTTGTAGGGAATATGAAGACTGCATGAATGATTTCAATGACTTCTTCCATTTGTCAATGATAAGAAGTCATTGATGCCGAAAATATTTAAGGTTGTGGTAGATACAATCTTTTGTTATTGTGAACCTGTCTTTTAAGAAATACAAATTGCATTTTATTAAATATCTCTAGTGGATTTTTGTTTTGTTTGAATTTTTGGTTGATAATCAATAATAATATATAGAAGCCATACGACTCGTGATGGATGGAAATTATAATGATATAAAAATTGCTAAAATGTATTGTCGTAAATTAAATAAGCAACTAAGAAACACAAACGTATCATTTCAACAATACGAATGATACACATAAGTCACTTTTAAGGGGCGCAAATAGTCATTTTATTGTCACATAAATGGTACAAATGAGGTTGCATGAATGGCACAAATAAGTCACTTCAAGTAGCGCAAACATGCCACTTTTTTGTCACATAAGAGGCACAAACACCACAGGTAAATAGTACAATGTGCTCACTTAGTTGGCACAAATACATCATTTAAGGGGCATAAACATGTCACCTTGACAACATTTAAATGACACAAAATAAGTGGCATTTGTACAATGCAGTCACTTAATTGGCACAAAATACGTCATTTAAGGGATATAAACATGTCACTTTGACAACATTTAAATGACACAAAATAAGTGGCACTTGAATGGCACAAAAAAGGAGCATTTGGGGCACAAATATGAACAAATGGCACACCAAAAAAGTGCCATTTTGCATAAGCAAAAATGGCATATAATTGTGCCATTTGTACCTACTTTGTAGTAGTGAACGAAGGTGTCTGCGCATCTTGATAAGGCCGTTTATTTCATCATGTTTATTGATGATATTTGCCGAAACACAATTGTCTATTTTCTAACCAATAAGACTGATGCTCTTGAGGCTTTTAAATTGTATAAAGAATGTCTAAAGAACTAGATCCCGAGGGATGCATTTATACATAAGGGGATATAGCATCTGCATTCAAAGGGTAGCAAAAAACCCCCCTTGTATACACATTTTTGAAAGACAATTTGACCCCTTCGTGTTTAAAATTTGCACTAGATCAGCTCTCAAAAACACCCTTAACGCCTAAGTATACTTATGCAAATGGTCCAAAGCCCCCCCCCCCCACCCCCCCCGGGAACTCTCATGAATTATACGCCGATCAAAGGTGAATCCCCCAGGAATTAGATAGGGAGGAAGATCAAACAATTATGCGCTCATGGTGGTGGTGAGTATCTTAGTGATCTCTTGCATGATACATATAACCAGGTAGGAATTCAACGTCCATGCACATAGAGAGCTACTCCTCAACAAAATAGTGTTGCGGAGCGGAAGGACCACACTTTGTGTAATGCGGCGAGAAGTATGCTTGTTGAAAGTCATTTGCCAAAGTAATTTTGGGCTGCAGCAATGCATGTGCAAAATAGATTTGACTATAGTTGCCTTGGATAATGAGATGACTCCAGAAGAAGCTTGGTCTAGAGAGAAGCCGAATGTTTCTCATCTGCGCACTTTTGGATGTACCGCTTATGTACATGTATCTGAGCATTTGCGCAAAAAATTTGATGCCTGTAGTACCAAATGCACTTTTATTGGCTATGCATCTCATCATAATGCACACGAATGCCATTCAGCGCATGGGAGGTAAGTATTTGGTTTTAGTGCTATATGTGGATGATATGCTCGCAATGGACAGTAATCTTCTTGAGTGCTCAAGCACTTTAAACTATGTAGCAGGTACATCGTGATAGGAAGAAGAGGATAATTCATATCAGTCAACCTCGGTATGTTGAATTTTCGCTTGAGCAATTTCGCATGGCAGATTGTAAGTCTGTCTCCACGTCAATGGAAGTTAGTCTCCAATTGTTCGAAGATGAACTCGCTTGTGACGGTATGCAGTCATCCTGTCTACCATATAGCTTCTTGCTAGGAGTTTGATGTATCTATGACCATAACACGACCTGATCTTTATTTTGTTGTAATTGCATTGAGTTAATTTAAAACTAGAGTTGTCCAGGAGACCATTTCAGGTTCATGGATCAGAATTGGTCCAACATACCCCTGCCACTTAAACCCATGTATCTAACAGAAGAAATTTCAATTTTACAATATAACACCACCCTTTAATTCTTAACTTGATTCTTGATGACTTATGAGGATTTCATGATTAATGGATGACACCCATATGTTGTGGTGATTGTTCAAACTTTAGAAAAACTGGTAGTTTTTCTACCAGTCCAGAACTGCATTTCTTTTTTTTCTATCATGAAGGGGTCCAAACCTTGCTAAAATTGAGAGTAATTGTTGTTTTATAATAAAATACATTGAGCTGCATGTTCTTGTATTTGGTGGCTATCATTTGACACCAATTGAAGTCATTAAACTCCATTTTGCTCAACAAAACTGCTCGAGGCTGGGGAATAATTTCTCCCTCTTTATTACAAGTTTTGACTTGATTCTTGTGGCTATGAGTTGCTAACTATAAAGGCTATAGTACAATGATTTTTTGAGGCGTTTATAAGTTATATTAATGTCAATATTAACTAAACAATTTTATATGTAGAATTCAGGTAAAAACTATATGTTACAATGTTATAATAAAGCCCACCTATAAGTCTCACGAGGGTAATGATTGATGCATTCTATAAATATCTATATATGAGGTAATTATATCAAGTCCAATTTAGTGTAGCTAGTATGTAACCATGTATTTTCTAGAGTTAATCAAGACCTACAGTAATAGGATATACATATTTAGAGCTTAAAAAGTTAATTTAGCTCCAAGATTATGGTATCAAAACTCAACAAGATTGTAGCTAGTGATGTTTATTGATGAATTTGTGAAAAAATTGCAAAGTTTGTCCATGGCAATCAATTCGACCAAAGAACGTTTCATGCCTATTTTTGAAGTTTATGAAAACAATGAACGTTTTTACATTACCTTTCTCCAGGAAGCCTTTTAAACGATTCAAAACATTATAATAGACATATATAGAGGTTCCCAATGTAGTCATATTGAAAAAGAACAGACAATTCTACTTATATTTTACTATCATAAAACTAGTCTACTGTTGTTGCTAGAAAGTGTTGTAATTTAGGTATGACAACAATACAAATAACTCATCTTTCATGATAGATTATATTTTTTATGTATGCAAGCCTTTGTTAACAACATATATTTTCAATTTCATGCTAAAATAACATATTATATGCAAGATATGAATATAAATAGGCATGGACCAGTGGTCCACAATCAGACAAATTGGATATAAGGTAAAATCTCTCTAATTATATCACCAACCTTAACTATCATTGCATTGTCACTTATGCAAATGTACAATAACTTTTTACCTTCTGTAGCATAAGATTTGAAAGGAAGAGTTGAAATCCACATAGATTTCATTTATTTGTGGTTCAATTTATCCGTCAATTACATAATCCCACATAACTAACTAATTTGACCAAATAGAGTACCATATGTGCGACCTATACTCTAAATTTGAGATAAAAGTGGATTAAAATAACGATGTTCTTGATTTTTATTGAACCAAATCACCTGGACCAGTAATGTCAATGGATATAGCAATATATCTTTATTTGTTATAGGCATAACTTTTCATATTCATTCTTGATTTTTTTTGCATTGGTTTCATAACTTGCTATGTTTCGAAAATATGAATTTTGAAAGTCACAACTCAAAACCTAGATGCAAAAATCCATAAAAATATATAATTTAACAAATAACTTGTTATCAATGCTAGAAACTTGAATCTAAACCCAAGATCTTGAGCGTTAAATATTTTTAGTGATTAGAGTAGGACTGCACCAAAGAATGCCCTACTGATCGAGATTTTGAGGTTTTGAAATACTAAGATCGATTAACATGAGGAAGTTCTTCATTTTTAATGAATCGTAGACCAATAATGGTCGCAACAGTAGTGGTCTTTCTTGATTTCTTGAAAATAGATGCTATTTTCTTTTTGCGTGCTTGTTTTTGTATTGGTCCTGTATCATTGTCAACTTTCATAATATGATTTTTTACCGTGCAACCATGAACATTTTTTCTTCAATATAGACTAAATTAAAAGTCACTTGTACTAGAAATTATAAGGAGAATTCAAAACATCCAAATGAAGACCAATGGATATTTTTGTTGGATGAAGCAACTTGTGTACTACTTATATTCCAAATTTTAGACTAAAATTTATTTTCAGGTAAAAGTTACTGATTTGATTTGGGAATAGTCTTTTGGGAACCAGTATTGATTCACAGAAGACAGAAGAGAGTTTTGACCCTGCCATGTTCAAATGGTCTTATCTCCCTTCCTAGACAATCTATTTTGTATAAAAAAATAACAAATAATTAAAAAATAAAAAAAGAAAATCATTATGTCGAGACAGTTTTATCATTTGTAAACATGAGACAATTTTTACTGGACTCCCTTAGGTTCACCTCCGCATAACTTTCAAGTACGTGAGCTAATGGATTTCTTAGGTAATTTTCTTGTGTAACATGACTGCCATATACTAGCTTGTAGAAAGAGTTTGGTGAAAAATTGAGTTGTTGATTTTATATGGATTTTAAAGTGAACAGTGCAAATGAACCATTTTTGGTCCATTTAGGGACAACTATAATGCTAACCACTGTTATGAGTCAAAGCATTGGCAGCTAGTAAAACGTGTTTTTCATTATTTGCACGAAATAGAAGAGTATGGGATTCCCATTCCACTATAGATAGCATATGCATGTTTTATTTACATTAGGATGGATAAGCAAAAAGCAGTCTATTGTAGCCCGATCTTCAGCAGTGGCGAAATACATTGCCTTATCTATTGGAGTTGCAGATCTTATTTGATATGACCACTTGTTTGATGATGCTGGGATTTCTTCGCAACAGCCTGTTCATGTTTATGTGGACAATCAAAGTTGCATGAAAAGGGAAGATGGACCAGATACCATCCTCAAACAAAGCACATTCCAAATTCATTATCGTTATGTTCGTGATCTAGTGGAGAAAACAAGCATTTCATCGATATATTTGCCAACTGGCACAATGGTTGCAGATACCTTTACTGAGCCATTGGGTACACAAAAGTTCGTACAATTTAGATCATCACTTGGTGTTATACCATTGCAGTAGCTTCAGATTGTCCAGCTCGAAAGGCGAATGTTAGAACTCAGGCTATACATTAGAGTACACTAGACACATTATTGCAATACATTTGAGTACATGCCTTCATTTCATGTACTTATAGATTACATGCAATACAAAGAACAACCTGATCTTCCCATTCTATTCCTATTGCATCTCTTCCCACGAGTCCCAGCGATATGAGGTCTCGAGTTCGAGGCCGCCCAGAGTTGCACTCTGAACCGTTGGACTTCAAAACTCACAGGCGCAATGTAAAGTGGTTGGGGCAGGGTCCAACCAAGCAATGTAGTGTGGTGTGTGGTCACATGTCCAGTTGGATGCTGCCTAGTGGCGTGACGGTAAAAATCCTCCTCCTCCTCCTCCTCCTCCTGTTTTCGCTTTGGCTCACTCTGTGTTGCAGGTTTATATCAGCCCATAGCTGATATGTTTTCCAACCGAAGCACTTTTTCCATTTTAATCTACATTGGATTGGAGCCTCTTCTTTCTCAGTCATGATTTGGAGCGAGGATTCTTGATGTTTTGGAGCGAGGATTCTTGATGTCTTGAGGACTCCTGATGTCTTTGAGTGGGTCACCATAGAGATGTTTATTTTTTGAAATAGTTGTTCACTTTTTGAGCTTATAAAGGGAAGGTTGGGCTATGTGCTTGAACACAATGGTTTAGTCGGGTTCGAGAAGAGCTCCTACAAGAGCTACATCAGTTTGAAGAAAAACACGGAGAAAATGACTAGTAAAAGTTGTTGCCAAAATGTAGAGGCCAATTTCCATTTTGGAATGGAGAGGATGCCACAAGCTTTTACAATAGCAAGTCGGTTAGCTTCTTATGCAATAAGAGATGAACAATTTTGGTTAGGTTTTACGAGTTCACCAACGCTTATTAAAATAATTCAACATTTGATATATATGCAAAAGTTGTCCACAAACTCAAACTCTAAGCACGTTCTCGAAGATCGTAAGTTAGAAAGCTGAAGTACATTTTCAAGTACCCTTTGAAGCCATGCCTAAACATCAACAAAAATGAGGAACTTGTATGCATTGTTCTAAAACTTCGCTCCTACCACAAGTTATTCCTCTAGAAGTTTTTGTGAAGAAGGAAAGTTACTTCGTGGAATTCTGAACTCTTTTCCAGACTGCTGCTAGCAAAGTTTTCTGAAAATAAAATAGACATAAATTCAAATGAAAGGTTGATTATACAATACAAATGCATCAGGATATGGAAAGATCACAGCCATTAGAATTTTTAATCTGCGGCCAAGATCGTCGCTCAACTGCGGGGGGGACCGTATTCTGCAATTGTCAATGCATGATTCATGGGACTAAAAAGCACTACTTTGACCTCCAGAATTCAGTAGTGCACAGGCATTGTTGCCAGCCTAAACCCCTTGCCTTCCATATTGCAACATGCTTTTTTTGGTAGACCGATTTTCGAACAAATTATCCTGGAAAACTCATATGGTATATCTGGGAAAAGAAGGCCGAGAATGTTATTCAACCATTGATACACACTGCATCCATGACACATGCTGCCTTTATAACTAAACTTTTTAACCTTATGCATGTCCGATAAAGATCTCTGAAACATGCCCATTTGCCTATGCTCTTGGAGGTTGTGGAAGCAATATAAACAATGGCTTGACTCCTAAACTGGTACTTGCCTGCACAAACTTAAAGAGCAGAAAGAACCTTATTGATGCCTGGAATTGGAAAAAGTTTGGAGGTGATCTCATCTTACATAGGGACATATACTACCTTGGGGTCCACCAGCCTTGGAACACAAGAACACTCTACCACTTCTGCCTTAACCCTTTCTGCATATAATGACATATCAGGTTCTGATTAAATGTATTGAACTCTAAAAAAGGTGAGCAAGCATCAAATACCAAGTAACCTAACGGCCGCTCCAAAAGATCCACCAGTTGCAATGAGATCATCAATTATAATAACCCGTTCCGCAGGCTGCACAGCATCAACATGCATCTCTAGCCGGTCATTACTATATTCCTTTGTATATTCCTCGCTTATGATTGAACCTTTTAGTCCAAACAACAAAAGTTACTATGAAAAATGTGCTGGAGCTATCTCTCTGCTGTAAAGCTTTACCTGGCAATTTCCCAGCCTTTCTCAGGGGAACAAACTTGGCCCCTAATCCTAACGCAAGAGGTGCTCCAAAGATGAACCCATGCGCTTCAATTCCTGCAGAAACTTATCTTCAGAAGAACTCGACAATTTCAATGAAACAAACTGCAAAGGGATGTCAATGATTACCTACAACACTGTCAATGCTCATGTCTTTGTACCTCTCTACGAAGATGTCAATGCAATATTTGAAAGCCTTGTGATCAAGGAACAACGTTGTCACATCATAGAACAGTATTCCTGTATTTTTGCAATCTTGTCAATAGATGAACATATATGGGCTACTCCAATGAGCAACTTCTCCTGGTAGCAGCCCAATACGTCACTTTCGATTATATCAGTTAACATCTAGAAGAACACTGTTTATGGTGATCTTTCTCACATGAATAAATATGTGCTGAGTTTCCCCAGTAACAATGTATATATTCAGTCCAGTTCTACTGCCAGCTGAATTCCTTAACTTGTTCTGCTATTTTATGAAAGGTTTAAAAAATAGTTCAGAGCTAATTGGGCTCTTGGGCTTCTTCTCTTCCACTTGCTTCTTTGCGTTCAGTTTATTACTCTCTAAATTAACGCCTATAGGACTGCACCAAAGAATGCCTTACAGAAAATTGGACATCAGTCATGTAAAATCAATATAGGGTTGCCTCAAGGTTTACTTATTGTGAACCTTGTAAACTTGAATATGCTGTACTGTGAAGATAGGAATCGATCTAATATTTACACAATATGAACTCATAAGTGGAGCCTGAGGAGGTGTATGTTCTTGAAATCTCTAACGAAGTAGCTTGCCAGCCAACATAAAATACCTTCTGTGCAAATCTACCTTGAGACCCAGCACCCGAATCTCTCACACTACCTTGTTACCCAGCACACTCTGAAAATCTTTTTTACGACATCTTGCGTTTTTTCAATGAAGACTCTTCCCATCGCTAAGAAAAAGCAAGAGGCACAAGCAGACTATGCTTGCGGGCAAGATCCATACTTGAAGACACCAAAGAAACTTGTTTTGTAATCCTTGGTCAATATACAGCAGAAACAAATGACTTGACAAACCTTGACATTAATATTTTCTTGATTGAAACTAACATGGAGCATACAGTCTAGGAGAGAAAAAAAACCTCCAATGATCAGGCTACATAGCTCATTTTTGTGTATGAAATATGCATATAGAAGATTTGTATCCCTTCGTTTAAGAATATAGCTAAAACTACGAAAGGGGCAAAGAAAAATGGATAGTTGAATTAACAGTCAGAAAAGAAGAGACAAACCTGGCTTTGGGAAGTCCGGGATAAGTCGTATTGCAGCTTCGATGCGAGAGAGACGAGCGTCTGTAATGTCGGACATGACCTCCTGGTATTCTTTTGTACATTCTAGAACTTGGGTCCGCCTTTTCCCCTGGCGTGTATTTTCGTGGCGCCACGTGGCGAAGCCCAATAACCCGAAATGGAAATTGGCTTGGCACATTCCGCTTTACCGACAGCGCAGGTTAGGGCAGCCCAGGTTAGGGTTTGTTATTTTGTTTAGGGTTCTTGTTCTGTGGCTGCCGCCAGTTCTCCAAATGAAGCAGGTGCTTTGCAGATGAAGCGACGATGATCCAGCGAAGCAGATGATGCGATCTTCAGATGAAGCTTTGCAGATCTTTAGATGAAGCAGATGGTGTTTTGCAGATCTTCAAACGAAGCCAGTTCTTCGCCGGATCTTCAGCCAGATCTTTGCCGCCAGTTCTTCAAATGAAGCCTTGTTTTGCTTTGCCGGATTTGCTTCTTAAAGCCATGCTCTGCTTCAACAGATTTGGAAACCCTGCTCTGCTTCATCG
>JAANSK020266173.1:0-11975 GCA_011763485.2 Isoetes engelmannii
AAAAATAAGGCAATCCACAAATAAGGACCCATCACAAAAAATAAGGCAATCCACAAATAAGGCTCGATTTATTTAAGGGCACTAAAATAAGGACCCCAATTCCCAAAATGCTAGATCCGTTTCATTTTAATTAAATCGACCTTAATTGAAGTTTCCAGTGATTGATTTTTCAACAAACAATCCCTTGTTTTTGTATGAAGAAAAGGACTTCTTCAATCTAGTATCATGAAATAGCAAACAATGTGACAAGATCAGTGAGATATAGTATCTAGCACTTACATGCAACAAGAAGGATACCTGCATATTGAGAAGCTGAGAAGAAGACTGCTTAATATTGTGACGACCATACGGGTATTCGTACCATACGAGCATTATACTCATATGTACAAAAGATGGTCGTCATACGGATGCAAAAAGGTAGTTGCACAAGACAAAGTTTGAACTCACAACCTTCTAATTGAAAGTCTCACACTTTTACCAAGTGCGCTACCAATACTTGTTGAAGACATTCTCTTGCATCTTCTTCATATTTGTTGCTACTTCCAGGAGGTTCTAGAACATTCCAGAACCTACATGCTTGCATGACGCTTGGCATGATCTGGTCTGTTGGAATGGTGTGATCCAGACCGTTGGACTCGATATGGGCATTTTGATTATACTGTCATGTCCTTTGGGCTTACAATGCCCCAGCATTTCTTCCAGCACATGGCTAATGATGTTTTTTGAGAGTTTTTGGATCTCTTTGTTACCATCTATTTGGATGATAGTCTGATTTATTCGAAGACCCTAGAAGAGCATGAAGAACATGTCTGAAAGATCCTTTAAAAGCTGCAAGAACATGGTCTTTATGTCAAGCTGGAGAAGCGTCTGTTTGAGCAAGATAATGTCGAGTTCCTCGGCTATTGTATCACCTTCTTTTGTTCGAGATATTTAGTGTTTCCTTGGATTTGCCAGCTTCTATCAATATTTTATTCGGGATTATTCAAAGATTGTCCTTCCTTTGACACGCCTCACGTTATAGGATGTGCCCGTCAAATGGAGTGTGGAAGCAGAAACAGCTTTTGTGACCCTGACGTGCTTTTACCATTGCACTAGTTCTCACTCATGTGGATCCTTTGCGCCCATATGTTGTCAAAGCAGATGCCTCTGATTTCGCTCTTGGTGGTATTCTGTCACAGGAGGGGGATGACCACGAAGTGCATCTGATCGCCTATCACTCGCGGAAGTTTCCAAGCTGCCGAGATCAACTATCCGATTTATGACAAGGAGTTGTTGGCGATAGTTGATTATTTTGAGGAGTGGAGATGTTTTCTGGAAGGGTCTCCTCATAAGGTCACAATCTATACAAATCATCAAAATCTAGAATTTTTTTAGTCTGCTCGAGTACTCAATCGTCGCCAGGCGCAGTGGCATACTCAAGTATTATCACGCATTGATTTCATGATCAAGTACCGCCCTGGACCTCTCCAAGGGAAGTCGGATGCCTTGTCTCGACGCTCCTACCTTGAGCCTAAGTTGGATGATCCCGCATTTGATCAGCAGTCGCAGGTCATGCTTGTGCCTGATCGGTTCCAGCTTATGGCTATCAATGTGTCCGAGAGGCCTCATGATACAACCTTGTTGGAGTTTGTTCGGGCATCTCTCCCCCTGGATCCATTGGCTCAAGATGTTTTTTTTCGCATCTAGGCTCAGCACCCTCTTCTCGACAAATGCGGTCGGACGATGATCATTTTGAGGTTCGAGATGGATCCTTGCTCCGCGATGGACTTCTGTATGTTCCAGATGGTGCTTTTAGTCTTCGGGTTCTCCAGCCTTGCCATGACTCACCTATGGCCGGACACTTTGGAATAGCCAAGACTCTTGAACTTATTAATCGAGAGTATTGGTGGCCTGGGCTCTGCCGCTCTGTTGAAGTCTTCATCCGATCTTGTGATATCCGCTGTCGAGCAAAGGTTCTGAGACATCTTCCTCATAGTCTTCTTCATCCGCTGCCTATTCTAGATGGAGATTGGAAGAGTATTTCAGTAGACTTTATTCCGGAGTTGCCACTCTCTCACGGTCATGATGCCATCATGGTCGTTGTTGATTGCTTCTCTAAGATGACTCATTTTGTTCCTTGCAACATCACTATCACCACAGCAAGGGAACAATTGATCTCTTTCTTCGTGAAGCAGGCAGGCTTCATGGATTGTGAGACACTATTGTCACTGATCGTGGGCCTCAGTTTTTCGCGGGCTTTTGGAAACGCCTTCTAGAGCTATTACATGTTGACCACTCATTGATCTCCAGTCATCATGGGCAAGCAGAGCGCACTAATCAGACTCTGGAACATTATTTACTGTGCTTTATCAGTTACCAGCAGGATGATTGGGCCGATTGGCTTCCATTAGCTGAGTTTGCCCATAATAACTCAGTACATGCCTCCACTGGCCAGACCCCATTCTTTCTGAACTCTGGCCAGTATCCTTGTTGGTTTTTTGATGCCATTGGGTACGACCCTATCAATCCCAGTGTTGAGTCTCGACTTGAGAAACTCCAGGCTTTTCAATCAGATCTGCAGCACCATCTTCTCCGAGTACAGGAACGCTATCGGCATTATGCTGATCTGCATCGTCAGGAAGCCCCTGTCTTTCATGTTGTGACCTTGTCTAGCTTTTGCGTAGGGACCTCCCTACCTCACGTCTCTGCAACAAGCTTGACTATCATCGCCTTGGTCCTTATATAAGATCATGGCTCAGGTCAGTGATGTGGCGTTCTGGCTCAAGCTCTATTTGATGTTGCATTATTAGAGCCCTACACACCTAATCCCTTCCCGGATCACATTCCTACTTTCGCATCTGTCTTGTATTCCTGCTTGCCTTCGGGCCATTGTATTTCTAATTTTTTGATCATATATCAGATTCTTGTCGATTGTTCACGTATTTCTTGCATATTTTCCATGTATCTTCCTTGTTCTGCACGTAGATTCAACACAAATATGTTGTCTTTCATCATCTGAAGCAGTATCATCTGATAAATCTTTCTCTTCAGAAGCTTATAGCTTATGTAGTAGCTGCAAATTGTAATCTTTAGATGCATATTTTAGGACAAAGTTACAACATAAGTAAGGATTTAAATACTCACTTCCCATTCAAGAATCCTACTAGGGGGGATGTAATCCCCAAAATGAACTATGATTATCACACACTTCGTTTTTAAACAAAAATAATATTGCTTAGGTGGGGTTCTTTCAAGATCCTGCACGAACAATATGTAAACACCAAATCTGTTGCAAGTAAACAAAGTAAAATATTGGATTTGAATGGCAAGAAGCCCAAGAGAGCATGGACATGTGATGACGATATTCTTTGGACAAAATTTAATCTAATATGTAGTCATAATGTTTAATCTGGTTGTGAGAAGAAACTCGTCGTAGTCTCTTACCTTATCTTATCTTATTGCTGACAATTTAGCCATCGGATCTATTTGTTCCAAAGGCAATGTATTGGCTTTGGGCACATTTTTATGACACAAGAGGACACTGGTAGTAATGCAACACACCATAGTCTGTATCTAGTTCCAAAAGCTTATCCACCAAAAAAAGAACCGAAAGCATGGCAATGAATGACGAATTGCATATTAGCAATGGATCCTAACAAGCCAAAGGAATGGGAATTGTACAAGACAATAATGCTATAACTAGCAAGAATGAACACATTGTGTGTGTTATTCTAGCACGAATGAATACATTGCGTGTTATGGCTAGGGGATAATGTCTTCCCTGCGGATGTGGTTCCGTTTGATCCGAACACTGAAAAATTAGTGATGTGGTCCTCTCCGGCAGAACTCCAAGGCAAGAAATATTACATTGTGTCAGAGAATCACTCCATTTGTGCAGCTCAGATCTTATTTGGAAGATTCGGGAAACCGGAACAGATGGCCGCCTTTGCTAATGTGTACAGATTGAGACGGGCAAGGATTCTCAATGGGAACCTCACGAACACATAGTACATGCGCAGGCTATCTATTGAGTGCAACGTTATCATTACGAACATGATATATAGGGGGCCTCTCATCGAGAAACTCCAGCAACTGAGACACCAATAGAAATCCCTCGGCTCACCCGTGCATGGCAAGTTTCCCAACTGGCAGGTATGTTATTCGTTTAATGTCATTAAGTGATTACTTACTTCATCTCATGAAGATTGCGATAGCGATTGCGCTGATCAGCTTCCTATATGTGTGCCTTTGATCAATGAAGTTACTTTAGTCTAGCTCCTCATGATTGCGGACGCGATCATATGGAGCAACGACTATAGCATAGGATTGGTAGGTACAATCGCATTGGTGATCTTACTGATCTCATGTTATCACACAGGAGTTCCACGAGATTGCGACGACCACTCTAAAAGTGAAGGAGTTGAAAGGCGAGAAGCAGTGGATCTTCCTATTCCAAGGAACCTGGTCCAAGATGTTTGATGTGGTGAACAAGTGGGCCAAGAAGGGCTTGGGTGACGATCAGAGGAATCTACCTGAGAAGACGACCAAGGACTTCTTCAACAAGAGTGTCCTTCGTGCTCTGCATGGTTTGATGGACGAGATACTAGACCATACCTGCTTCCTGAAGATCACTTCAGATTACTGGACATTTCGGATACAAGCAATGGGCAGTCGATCTACAAACACTGGCCTTGATGGAGCGAAAGCGCTTTACCATATCGATTCTAGCAAAGAAGTGCAATTCCTCAGTCTCGATGACTTGTTTAAGTCATTTCCAGTGTTCACAAAGGAGCATCTACTTGAGATTGCTGGGATGGATCCGAGTTAGATCAAGGACGATATCAATAAGACAACTGTCCAGGGTATAATTCCAGCGGCCATGGTGACTTGTATTGACTATATCATGATGCCGAACGAGGATAGGAAGAGCCGACAGTCAAGAAACAGGTTCCAAATTTGCACGTCGGCTGGTATTTCCACTGCGTCTGTTTTGGAGCATGCTCAATTGATCTCTGTTGACATGCATGGCTTCAAAACAGATAGGATTGTCTCCCGGTTCCTTGATCTGTATGCAAGGATCTTGCCAATGATGGCCTGCAGTGCATTTCACCTCATCACGCTACTTCTTCCTGGCCACATGCCCAACTGTCTCCATAGCAAAGCGCAGCTTGAGGGTGGCGGCCAGATTTACATCGGCACCTATGAAGCCCCTGGATTTGAGAACAAGAAGCGCATCAAGCAACACCAGTACTTTGTCACCGACATCTTAATTTCTAGAGGTGATGACATAGCTGGAATCCAAGGGGCAAGTCTGGATCTACATTTTTCCTTGCCAGCTCATCCAGGACAGAAGTACCAATAGCACACTAGAAATGCACATGTGATAAGGAGGCGGACAGGAAACAACGAAGGCACGGGAAGAATATGTTTGGGGATAGAATGTAGTACAATTGGATGCAAATGGAAGGGGATGAAGTCTTCCAGCCACAAATGCAGACGTCCTTTGCGTTCTACATTGTGCAGCAACTAGTTTCGCAAGATGGATGCGTGCTCGACATCTTCTCGGGTGGTGCATTTTTCAGAGTTGCTCTAATGCAGGAAAAGAAGAGCGTGGTCTTAGAACATGATGACAAGAAGGCAAGGTTACCACAAAACTTCTTCGCCTACCTTGGGAAGCTAGCAAAAGAAGAGCCAGAGGCAACTGTCGAAGATGTAGCTGGAGATGTTGATCAGGCCATGGGTGAGCCCTCTAGAGCAGCTAAGGATGCAGCTATAATGCAGGAGGCAGTGCTACCAGAGGACTTAAATGCCATCTTCGACAAATATGATGCTCCTGAATATACCGACACTTTGGCAAGACTGGAGAATGGAGAAACCATAGCCTCCGCACTTGACAAGGTACGCAGAGGTTTAGATAAGATGGACAGGGACATTGTTAGTGTCGAGCCTCCTTTCCTAGGCCTGAAAAATTTGAGCAAGAACCTAGACGGAGTCATGCATGTAATTGGTTGTGATTCCATGCAGGGATCATCAGTGGAGGTAATGGACGCCCAACGAGACGAGTATGCAGACCTTTTTGACGAATTTCAGGATTTATTTAAGACGTGCGATAGCATGCAGCACATGCCACCCATGGACTTGCATAGTCCGTTACTTGGAGACCTTGTAGACTATGGTCATTTGTCAGATAGAGAGGATGCAGGGTCCACTGGCAACGAGGATATGGCTGTGGGAGATTGACGATGCGAGAGATGGACTCCGGAAGTGATAATGTCCATTCTATGTACAGAAACTGGGGAAGATCCCCTTTAAAAAATTGCAATTGTGATTTACATAAGCTTGAAGGTTGCACCAAGATGCTACTATTTGGTGTTGTACACTACTAATGTATATAACAAATTATTTTTCCCCTGTAAGCTTAATCGCCATTTGCCTTTAGTTCAATTTCTACGTTACCTGAAAATATTGGTTTGAAATAAAATGTATTCGTAATTCGCTGCCTACGTCGTGGCAAGCTTGTGCACACAATCCCAACGGCGATCCTCTAGACCCTAAACCCATTGACGTGAAGCACACGTATGATACCGAAATATTAAAAAGTCGGTCAAATTCTATTGTCCGTGAGTTTGACCGGAAGCGAACCTCATAATTTCGTGTTTAACGTCGGGTTCTGGAGGCTTTCTTGTTTGGGAGGGACTTTGCCCGTTCTCAAGCTAAGCTTTATAGCGCGCGGAACTTATTTGGAGCAAAACGATAATGTACTTTTTCTCAAATTAATTAATCCGTGCATAAAAACCCCTTCTCCCTTTTCTAAATCTTTGGGCTTGGAGTAACAACTATAGGAAACCAATACGATTAGCCGCAAATATGGGAACAAAAGATCTATTTTACATTAAATACGTTTGAACGTTTTATATTATACCAGGAACATTTAAACATCTTGTTAACAAAATTAAATGCAACAGATATAGCAACCACTAGCAAAAGCGGATAGAGTTTGTTTTATAGCCCTCCATCGAAAAACCATTTCAAAGCATGTTTTGGAATTTCTGGCAGCTTTTAATGTGTTCTGTTTGATGGTGCAGTTGCATTTTTAGGCATGTAGCATGTTTCTGATTGTTTTTCGATTAGTTTTTTTTTTGGGGGGGGGGGAGGGTGGTAACACGAATATCTCCCAGAGTGGGCTTCTTATCTGTGCCATGTATGTACCATTGCAAGATTTCTATAAAACCAGACACATAAGCCAAACTAAGGTTTCACACTAAGAAGGGGTTAACCACCCATACGAGGCAGTTATAGCCAGTAAATGGACGAGCCCATTCACGAGTTGTAACAGTCGAGCAGGGGTGGTTAACCCCTTTAACCAGTAGGACCACCAACTCTCATACGCCAGAGCTAGATTATCCCACCCACACCTGCACACACAACAAGGTTATCACACCAGAGCAGGATTATTGACACCCACAACAACACTATCACCCCCACACCAAGATTATCAACACCCTCAGCTAGAATTGAAGCAAATCCAGGGATTCAGGATTGGCATGGAGCTGATTCTGGCATGTGGGGTTGGGATTGGTGGAGATGGACTGGATCACAAATCCTACTGGTTAAAGTTGCATACCGACCCGATCTATTTTCATGCTTGTATAGATCTGAAATGTCTCTTTTCAGGATGATCCATAATGAGGAATAAGAAACATCCTTGTCAATTAGTTGGAGGTATTTTCCGCTCAAGCTCTTAGAGATACCAATGCTTTGTCCCTATACCTGCCAATCCACTGATGTATTTTTTGCTCAAGCTCTTAGAGACAAAAGTGCTTTGTCAACGAAGTTGACTATCTCAAGAGGGAGCTTTCTTGTGGTTTTGTCATCTTCAATTGATCCATCCATAAATGAAAGCCCTCTTCCTACAACTGGATAATGCCTCAGGACATAACAAGAGTCGAATTGTGTTTCCATATCATCAAATGTAGTGTACTTAGGTGTCAAGAACTGGTGCGAGTTTTCATACCTTTAAATGTAGTGTACCTAGGTGTGTTCGAAAAAGTTGAATTGGAATTCATGATGTCTGGATATATATACGCTATATGTTAACATTGTTAAAGAATTCGAAGGTGCTAACGATGCCAGAGTTGTTTGTATTTGTATACCAAACTGACCAAATGCAACTTGAAAGAAATAATGCCTCACATTATAGTTCAAGTTCTACATTTGGAAGGATTTCATTGAAGAGTACATTCTAGATGGCGTTGCCAGGCTCACTGGACATAGTGCCCCATTGCTTTTTAGTTTTGTAATGAATGGGAAATAGTCCATCTGCGGGATACGGATGTGAAAAGAGGGGTAATATAAGAGACCTTTTCATACCTACTATGCATCCAAAAGTTGTTGCCACCAAGAGGTATCGTTAAGGACCTAGGGCACAGGCTTCCCATTGGGCCACAGAATCTTGATGGTTACCTTTGGACTGTACATTATTGATGACGTCTAAGGGCTCATCAATAAAGTAAGACAAAGCTTAATTTAGAAATGGAATATAGAGGAACATATGGTTTCATTTTTATTCCAGGGGCACGAGCACGGGCATGATATTTTAAAGTTAATACATCATAATTATAGCTTGAAGCAAGCAACCATGCTACATGTACAATGCCTTTGTGAATCTAGAAGAGGACCAAAGAAAAAGATATAAGGAAATGATGTTAGAGCTGTAATGTGTTTTAAGAAGAAAAACATTCGTGGGTGAGAAACTCGAAGATAAACCTTTTAACTTTAATATCACATCTTCTCTAGGACTACATGTAGTGGGCTCGCGTATAAAATGATCCGAAACAACCGGTTAGTGGTTCAAAACACTCTTCCAGGATAAGACCTTTGATGATAAAATTAAGTGCAGGACAGCCATATCATATTGAGACTATGAGTTCAATCAAATTCCAAAGTCATGATATGAAAATTGGAATATTAGAACTTGAATTTCTGGAAAAAAAAATCTTATCTGGACAGTAATCATAAATGTCATCCTGCAGGAATTGAGCCAAATGATGGAAAGGGGTTCGCAAGTACGTTGGGGCAATCAGGTAAGTTACACCTTGACTCCTTTAGAACTAAGGGATTATGAAGATCCTCTTGAGCATGTCCGAAAGGCAAAAGTGCTAATGACTCGGAAGAAGAAATCCCTTGAGGCATATTTCACATATCGATTTCTGGTATTCGTTCTAAAGCTTTTTGGTCGAAATGTAAATCCTTTACCATGATATCGTCTTCTATTTGAGAGCGCAAATAAACATTTTTCCAGTTTTCTCACCAGTTGTGTAACATATATTCTTTCTAGGCTGTGGCCAAACTTGTCCATACAATACTTATGCATTCAACACTTACCTTATCAAACGTTACTGGACCATTAGAACGAATAACATTTTTGGGAAATGAAGTAACAAGCATTACTCCTACTGTAATTGGTCTACCTCAGGTTAGTCATCACTTGTCTCAAATGTAGTAAGTAGTAAATAGTACATTGTGTTATTATTGCTGTTCCATCAAAGCTATATTTCTCAACCAATAAAAGATCCATTTTGTTTTCCTTTAAAGCCAGTTTGGTGGTCCGTATTTTAATTTTACTGTGAGGGCATGGAGAATATTTTCATTTGTTTGGCCTTCAAAAATGAGAACCAGAGACCAGCCAGTGGCTACTTTCTACCAAATAATTTTTTTTTCTTGCATTCTTATGACCTAACTCCAGGCATTTACTTTGGTGGTTACAGTCATTATGCCTCCATATGCAAACTTACTCAGGAGAAGTTCATTTAGTGGCATCTTCTACAACAAGCATCATTCCTGACCCAAAAGCATTATTACAATATTGTGTAGATGCAATGGAAGACATGATAAAAGCATCAACTCAGCTGTCTGCCAATCTCTCAGCAACAGAGACAATAACCAGGATCTCACACCACACATGACAATTCTTGCTTGTGCAACCTCAACCAGAATTTGTGAATAACATTGTGAAGGCATAATACAACATAAAGGCACATCAATTAAGCATTTCCTAATGTTGTTACTAGTAACTGTATAAGATCTAGAAAATATAATGTCACGCCATGTGATGGCACTTAAACGTCACTTTACTTCACTTAAAACACCATTATAATTTTGCCTAAGCCAACAAGAGGAGAATTCCAACAACGACAATGTGTTTGACAAAAATACATCGAGTGTGTGTATCTATAAAAAAAAAGAGAGCGATTAATGAAGGGCCTCGTGTTGATGGCATTTAGAATGTACACTTAAATATCATAAATTAACTAATGTAATCTTTCCTCAAGGTAGGGACATATATTAGTTCTCTCTTCACTTACAATCCAACTTGTTGGCTCTAATTTCAAGTTTGTGCAAAGGAATTGTAGGGTGATGATATCAAAAGAGTCAAATGTTAATAGTACAACGCAGGACCCTGGGGTCTTGTTTGACATTGCGGGCTGTTGTCTACCATGGAAAACCATCCAACCTATGAAGATTGGATGGAGAGCTATAGACAAGATGCTCTACCCTTATGCGAATTTATGAGCGGCTTCAAAAAGCTAAACATCTCACAGATAGCACCTATCAACCTACGAACAAAAGTACAAGAACACACTGCAGATGCCCGAGAAGATTGGATAATTTATCTTATCTTATATATAATTATTTTAGGAAGATGCCATTGGATATTCTCGTTAGATGCTTGGTGGAAAAGTGACACATATGGTGTTTAAGGGGGGAAAATAGGGTGGACAGAAAATGGAAACAAGGCTATGCGTTATTTTCACGAAATCATCTCTGAAGGCATCTGCTGTTGTGTCGCTTGCCGCTTGACCCGCCGCCATCGTCGAATCTATGTGAAGGTCCATGTGATCAGTAGGTTGCTATCGAGGGTAGGGTCCTTATATCTCACACACATAAAGAGCACATTCTAGTTGAAACATAGTAATTTGGAAACAATATCACCGCAAGATCCAACTTCCTAAAGTTGTACCCTACCCAACTAAAAGTTCTTCAAGCTAAAAGTGATCTACAAAGAAAGTTATTAGGGGTCCAAGTATAGGGGGTCTAAGGTCCACCTTCGTGCTGCCATCAACCCAGTTGCATGCCAGGCGAGGTCTAGGCTCCCTGACCATGCACCAGAATTTTCCGCATGCTACGTTCTTTCCCCTTATTGCCTGGCAGTCCCCGTTAATGCTCAAGCGCCTACACCTTCAGTGTCTATAGATAGAGATGCAGCATCAACCTGTGGAAAGCGGGTTGTGAAGACTACATCCCTAACGAAAGGCCGTGCCCTAAATTTTCTCTTCAGCTACAACCATGACTGAGGCCAAAGGATTCAACATCCGCAATGCACTGGTCACTCCAACAGAGGTAGCCCATGTCGTAGCGTTTGATCTATCTATTCAGGTGTCCCTGAAAATCTCAACTCAAGTGGAGCAAGCCAAGTCCAATACCAACCTGATCCATGTCTAGCTGGTGCTAGTGGTAGGGACAATGTCATGTTCCAGTCGCCTGTCGGAACCTAGAAGCCCTACTTCCTTGTGTACCCCCTTTTTTCTTCTAGACGTGGCAAAATGCCTTCCCCCTGGTCCTCTTCTGGTTTTCCCTTGAACTCAGTCCTTTTGTGGCTATGGTTTTCTGCAGCCCCTTATCAGCCCTTTATGGCTTTAATTTTCTGCAGCAAATTCATTTTTTTTAATATAGCTAGATCTTAATCTAATGGAGATGAAATGAGCATGACTGATTATGTTCGTGTTTTGTTTCATTGTTATTGCTACTGGTTGTATTCCAACTAATCTCCATGGTGCCTTGATTCGTTTTGTCTTATAAAGGCTAAAACGCAATCAAAATACAATTCCATAGACATAACCTATTTGTGACAAGTGATTTTTTTTTTTTTTGAAGGACTTATATCAATATATTAAAAGAATAACAAGATTACAAGATGAGTGAGGAGCAGAAGGAAC
>JAANSK020266184.1:0-11974 GCA_011763485.2 Isoetes engelmannii
CTGCACAAATATATTAGTCCTGCAGGGAGTCTCCAAATAAAAAGAAAGTAGGCAGTGTTGTATTGTTGTATTGATAGCAGATAATATCTTTGATGCCATTGTTGCAATGACAAACAACATGATGCAAACATTAAAACTTGTATATTTTCCCATTTGCTCCATCTATAAAACTCAAAAATATCAGCAATGCACCAAAATCAAATTTTATGCATGAAATAAAGCATAATCTTGGAGGCACGGCTTTATGCACAAATCTGATTATTATACTGTTTCACCATTGGTTATAGCAAGAGGAAGATGGGGCTGAATAGGAAGCATCATATGAGGAGGTGATCCAGGATCATTACCACGTCCTTAGCTCATGCGACCATGAAGCATTGCCTCTACAATTTGGCGCTTATTCCGCTTATCCTGAGTACTCTCATGAAAATTAAAGTCATTTTCAAGAGCATCTACATCATCCTCCTCCTCATCTCCCTCAACACGAGGGCTTCTTGAAGTTCGAGACTTAGAAATTGATCAGGACATCTACACATTAAGTCTAGCTGGAAGTCATAGACCAAGATAATTACCTTTATGACGCTTGTACCTGGTCTTGCACTGGGGACAAAATTGATCGCCATCCTTGCGTTGATATTCATAGCAAGGTCAACAAACACGGAAAGCACATTCGTTGCAGGCAACAAAAAAAACTCGCCATCTTCTGTAAAAGCAACATTGTCTCTGCAAATCTGGTAAACTTGCCCATCCTGGTGTCTCAATTGCTTCATCTGCGTTGCAATTGGCTAAATAGCTGAGAAATGCATTTATGTAGTTTCCAAAACTAACCCTGCTTTGAAAACATCTAGAACTAAGCAACTATCTAGAACAATGAGAGTGGTCTACTTCTTAAGGCAGGGAGCGAGTTATACAAAGCACCAAACACACAGAACGGCTTAAAATGTATTAAGGTTATACAACATTATGCATTACACTTACTTCATCTTTGATACAGGATCCTCATCCAGTCATCCGACGGCCTTCACAAGACCAGAGTGAGCCTCCATCGTTTCCCCAAATAAGGAGCTATAATAGAAACACTTAGGTTCTGATAAATACTATGCCCGCTCAACACTGCCAGATTATCATCAGAGCTTATGATGTGCACCAGAAAAAAAAAATGGAACTGGAAAGCGTAAGACAGCGTTTGCATTTAATGTCTAGCATTTTGCAGCTCAAAGAAGCTAATGCAGATGATCCTTAAACCCGCCTACCAGTATTTAGATTCTTCTGTTGGAGCTGATAACAGGGCCTGTCGAAAATCCCGGATTCTCGGAATGTGATCGGCAGACTTAACGTTGTGCTCCTGCTTTTGATGGTAGGGTCGGCTATGGTGCCCAAGGATGGCTCCGACTTTGCAAATTCGGCTATGGGCATTGGAGATTCGGCTATGGAGAAAGGAGCCCCCGTGAATAAAGACAAAGCATATCTACTGGAACAGTCTTGATGATCGAAACCCAGATAGTTGCCGCCACGCTACTGCAAGAACAAACAGGTTTTCTCTCCCCCGGGCATAACTTCCCCAAGAGTACCCGTGAACAGCGTGGACTTTCCAGAATTTTTCAGAACCGTAGATAAATCCGACGATGGTAAGGGCTCCACGTGCACAAAAATCCCACGATGGTAAGGGCTCCACGTGCACAAAAATCCCAAGTGGCTGCAACGTGGATAGCCTTAGAGGGACTTAATGTTCCAACCTCGTTTGTGCAAACGTGCTTAAAAAAAAAAAACAAATCTAGATTATGCTTCTAGTTGGAAACTCAATTGTGGTTTATTTCTTAGTTTTTTTGTTTCAGAGCGATAGCATTATCAAGGGTAGATGAGAATGCAAGTACCAAGGTTCGAAAAGGTGCATCTAATTCCAATTGCAAATTTGGTTACGCAACAAAGTTGACCATGAAGAGGGTTGTTAAAGTTGCACAATGCATCAAATCTGAGTCTAAAACCTTGCGTCTTGACCAAAGGAGTATAATGGCCACAAAATTGTTGGCATATCCAGAGCTTCAATCGTTATTTGAACCAATAGTTGAAAATCCAAAAGAGGCAGTTGTCAGGGATATGCTCTCATAAGTTTGAGAGAAGGGCTTCAAGAAGTGAAAAGCTCTAATAGCAAAGACAAATTAGCAGCCAAACATGCTCCACTGTCTATGGTTGTAGGAAAGGATGGTGGCCTCAAACAAAAGGGGTTGGCATTGAAAATATCAGGCTTGCAACCAAGAAATATTTGGTCTGCTGTCAAAAGAAGGTGAATGATTATGGCAGGTAGGCAATTGTGGGCTCTTGGGAGAAGGAATCCAAGAAGAAATAGAATAGATGGAAATGACAAGAAAAATTCGAGATTTTTGGTTGAGGCACACGAACGTTTCACCTAATGTGAGGGATCTGAGAAAGAAAAGAACTGAGACTATTCGTTACCTTAATGAATAGTCTCAGTTTACTTCATGCTTTCTTTTTACATAATTTATCCCTGTTTCTAAGTTTGCATTATCACATTTTTTCTGTGTATAAGCAGCAAAGCGTACATGTGGTAGGTTCCATGCTTTGGTGTTGATGGAGTCTTGGTGCATGGAATACAACTGGGTTGGTGGATACACTGCATAACCATCCATTTGTACTAACCAGCATTTATTTCTGCTAGCAGTGCACTGTAATACATTTATATGCACGTTTCTTGACATGTAATACATTGCAGTACATTTACATACATTTGTAGAAAAGGTAGATGACATCATAAAGGTACATGCATGCGCATGAATTTTCATATGCACATGAAGGAACAAAATGTAATATTGGTGACTTAGTCCAAAAAAAAAAAAAAAAAAAGTAATTTGATTGTTCACGACATCTCATATAGTTATGAACATGAATTTCTAAATACACGTGAAGGAACATAACGTAATTTGGTTATCATCCTCTATGACTGGTACAGTTTTACACAAGTTTACATATACATAGTTCTTATACAAATCTAATCTATATTTGCTTTTCCTTCAGGCTGAATTTTACAGGGCATTCACAGAGAATATCCTCATATGAAGGTTGGTTTTTGAACATTTGAGTACATGAAGCCAACTTGTGTGAGAATGTTGAAGGAGAGGAATAATGGATCTGTTTAGAATAGAATAAAGTAGAATATATTTTTATCGTCCACGGAAACCAATTGGCCTATGGGACCCAAACAAAGAAAGAGCAACAAACATATTAATGTCAGGATTATAAAACTCTGCCCTGAAGGGTTTTCGAGGAAAAAACCTTAGCAGCAATAGGTATGCTCTAAACAGAATGAGATCAAAGTTGCATGAGAATTGTACTTGCAATTGCTTGGTCTACCTCGCTGATAGCCATGGAGGTATTTGCCCAGCAAAGAATAGTACATATAGTTGTGTAAGTTAACTATGGAGAGCGATTGTTTGTGAAAAATATGTTGGTACAGAATGGCATGTGTTGGACTATATGAAGGGTACAAGCAACAGATGTGGGACAAAACAGATTGCAATGTGTTCTCAAGAACTTGTAAATGGTAGTGAACTAGAAGAGGTGGAATGGGACGCATACCAATTTGTGAATGAGAAGTAAAAAAAAGGGACATCTAGGATATTGAAACTGGTAAAGAAATCAGCAGCACGTGATATCATGGTGCAGACCATATTTGATCATTTGGCTAAGTTTACCATACATAACTTCATCTCACACTGGCAGACTGAACAATTCAAAATTTGTATGGGCAACTTGAGAAATGATGTTATGCTTTCACTTCTGGACTTTTTAGAGAATAATACACTTCAACCTAGTAGGGAGGTCCAGTCTTGGCACAATCAGTGGGTAACTATACTGGTCCATATTACCATGCTGAAAATGAATGGGAAACTAAAAAAAATAGTTCATTTTTATATTTTTGACGATAGACTTCCTTATTTCCAGTTTGTCCAACATGCATTCAAATTTGTATCAAATTTGGTTGCAGGATATTGGGGCTACACACATCAGACATCATATTGTATGATCTGATGGTTGTGGTTCACAGTTTAAGTAGGCCCGTACCTTCTTATTTTTGGGCAGATATTTCTTGATGCATAGAATCATAATGTATTGGAATAGTTTTGCATCAGGCCATGGTAAGGGGGGGCATGATGTTGAGTCTGTCAAGGTAAAGAATGCTCTATATGGTGAGGAGTTGTAAACTGATTTTATGATTGTATTGCTTCCTTTTGTGATTGATTGTGCATGCCATTAATATATGCAGAGTATTATGGTTGTTGCCATAAGTATTTTATATTAATGAATGTTTAAAATATGATCAGTAGTTGGTGCTACTGATTGAGGTTAATGCTTTAACAAAAACCATGATTCTGTCTTGAACCTTATCTACCGTACTTTAGATAGTATAATTTAAATTCTTGTAAGTCAATTCAATCCTTTCTTTATATTAATTTAGATTCTTAGCCACAACCATTGTGATTGTAGCAAACAGTTGGTGCTATTTGTGAGATCATAAAATTAGCCAATGGACCCTAAGAAAACTGATTCAGTTGGTGCTCATGTACAATGGCCATGAGTTGATGCTCGTGAGACTCAAATTAAATTGGTCTTTAATTTGTGATTACAACTGAGGTTAGTTGCTTCTCAAATGGGAAGAATTGATACGAATGTGGTAGCTCGAGGGTGTGGTCTCAGCATAGGTGTGTAAGTTTGGCAGAATAATGGCAAGGCAAGGCAATCAGATGGCAAAGGAAATCATTGGTCTAAATAACAACTTTATTATTTAACTTTATTATCTACTAAGTTAATGTTAAAGTTAACGATTAGAGCCTAAATTATCATCAAGGTTAAAATAAGGAGCAATTTTCGGATTGCTTGATAAATTTCCTTCATATGGATGGAAAATTTTTTGCAATTATCAAGAATGGTGACAGATTAACATGTGGATTCATCTCGGGGCCCTCTGTTGAACTCTGGAATTCTTTTCTTCTTGAAAACATCTTCCCCATCTTCCATGATTGCTACTTCACACAAGAATACTTCTTTGTACCCAGTTGTGTTGAATTTGAAACAAAGATTATAAATTCTTGGCTGGAGGAATTTGTGGGAAATCGAAATTCATCAGCAGTTGGCATTTTTCGGGTTCATTCAGATTGGGCTGAAAGCAAGATCATTGTGAAATTGTGTAATGAGAATTGATTGTTCCAGTCTGGTAGAAGATTTAAACTCAGTTCTAGGATGTTCTGCTACTGTAATTTAGCATTAGGAGGTAATTCTTTCCACTATTTAGCTCAATTCCGTCTCATTCACCTCGATTCTTCCTAAACTTCCCATTGCCAAACCTTCCCCTGCTTGTATCCGTTCAAATTCTGCCTTTTGCTGAATTCTCCTGAAGTAATTATGATTGACAACTCGTCCTTTAACCTAAATCCCAAAACCCTTCCACTCCATTGTTTTCTTGCGCTTCCGAAGAAGGATCAAAGCTCCTTGATCCAGAATTTTTGAGACATCACTGAAGATCACTCTAAATTTATCAAATTTGGAGATTTTTTGGACCTATTTCTGCTAAAGGAGATCATGGATCCCTTATCTGATAAGATGCTTTACTGGAATAATCTTTCCAAGGATCCCTCTGCAATTGGCTTTATTCCTCAAATTGATCATGTGACAGAAGTTCCAATTCCGTATGGGACCCGGAGGCCGGTAGCAAAAACTCATTGTGATATGATATGGGATGCTATTCTTCAACAGGAGCGTCCAAATTTCACTTCAAAATTGGCCACGACTCATGGTATTGTTCTAAACTCGCCCATGGTGCTTGAAAAGATGAAAAATCTCTCAAATACTATTGTTGTTATTAAAATTGACAAAGTAGGGGCTAGTATTGAAAAAATCTGGTCCTTCCTTCTTTCTCTTCAGAAAGGTCTCTCCATAAATGTTGTTTACTGGTTCAATTATCCTTTCATCATGGTTGAATGTGGTAATTAGAGATCAACAAACTTCTTACTTCACAGTGGTATCCTTGTTCTTGAAAAATTTCACATTTCTTTCATTAAATGGAATCCTAAGCTATCAACATCTGAGTTGTACAGTTTTTGTGTGGCTTCTATATCCCTGCATGGTCTAGGAATGAGGAGTCATTGAAAACCCTTTTTAACTCCATTGGGATTTATGTGTCAACTGTATATGCCCTCTACAAACCACCAGTGGCTTATGTTCAGCTCGACCTGACCAAAGATATTCCTACTTCTATTCCATTTACCGACTGTTGGCCAAAGTAAATCCCTTGAGCTTAGGTGGAATGGTTTACCTCCTCTCTGCTCAAAGTGCAGTTTCAGACATTTCTGGTATGCTGAATGTAGAAAGGAAGGGGATGAGGTGCTCAAAAATGATACTTACATGAATGACAAGACTAATGAGTTGTCTTCTAAGCAAAAGAAGTCAACTGAAGTTCAGGAGGCACATTGGAATAAGGTTAATGGAAGTTCTAGAAGAATTGCCAAGAAGAGACAACTTAGGGAGCAGAATGATTCCAACAGACAGATTGATCCTAACAGGTTGGAATTTGGGAACAAGAAGAAGGAAATTTCTCAGATCACACAACTAAATGACAGGGAAAGGTACATTTTAAAGGGGAAAACCAAGATGGTTGTATCTCCTCCAAGGAATTCTGCTACAGATGGTCTTCATACAACCCTATCAGATTGAAAATGATTCAGGACTTCATCAACAAGATGGATATAAGAGAGATAATCCCACCTCTAGTTGAAACCTAGCTAATTGGATTCCAGCTCAAGAGACGAGAGCTTCATTAACTAAGGGAATCCAGACAATCTCTTCACAATAGAGAAAATGTGAAAAGTGCAAAGAACTTGGGACCTAAAGTTGGTATATCTAATCTAAAGATAATTTAGTGAGTTCTTCCAGAGTTAATAAAATTGCTACTCTACACTCAGTTGCTGAACTCATTTCAAGCAATCCTATGCCAAAGGGTCCTCCTAGTGCCAAAAATTCTCCAGAAAAAAGGAAAAAAATAAGTACAAAAGGCTCTACTTCAACTTCTCAAAGCAAGGAACCTATTCCTGATCGAGATGCTCCTGCTCCACTCAAGGAGACCACTCTATCTTCTTCTGAAGAATCTGATGAGGTAATTTATTGCACAAATCAATTTGCTGTCTTTGATGATCTTCATGCAGAACAGATGGAGTTTTTGAGCCCAATTCTTGAGGCAAAAGAAACAACCAAGGACCCTACCTCTGAACTAGTTAAAATTCCTACAAACTCTAAAAAATCCTTCATTGACCTCATTGACTTGCTTTCTCCTTGCACACATACTCAACTCTCCAACTCTGGTGCATATCCAAGCATCTCTGAAAAAGTTGTAGAGCAACTTGCCACCATAGACTTCTCTCAAGGCCTTCAGGATAATCAAAGGGATAGCATAGTTGTAGAGAATGGTGACTCCCAGAATTTGACTCAGAATTTGACTCAGCCAGTCATGAAGAACTGCAACAATGACAGAGCCACAGACCTTCAAGAAATAAACAATGAATTTGTCCCAGAGACACCAGGGTTTGCAGCCACTAATTGTCAAGAAATAGGTGCAGATCAAGAACATACTCCCAGGCAAGTTTTTGGTTCCTTTGTGTCTAATTTTAATTCTAAGAATAATTTTGAACTTAAGGATAAAAACTCCATGTCTGGTAATAGTGATCCTATTCTGAATCTTCGTGTCAATAAACTATTTGAGTTCATTCCTGGGGGGATTTCATCTGATGACAGTGATAGTGGGAAAGAAAATAATTTCTCTGGGGACAAAAATAATTGGGATCTTGAATACTATTTGAACACCTCGATTCTCTTGAGTTCTGGATTCAAGGACTCAAAAAAATCTAGGAAGAAGCAAAGTTATTGTTCCTGCTCCTTTGAATGCAACTGCTAGTAATACTAGAAGCAAACAGAAAAAAAAATAAAAGAAAAGGTAAGGGTATATATGGACATAGGTAGAGCTCCTCCTTCTAGTTGCCTTTTCTCCCTAATCGCTTTCTCAATGAAAATTTTATCTTGGAATTTCAGAGGAATTAAGGGAGCTTTAAAGAGGAGAAGAGGTATTTCTCAGATTAAAACTTACAATGCTGATATAATCATGCTTCATGAGCTTAAACTTCAAAAGTTTGAGTGTTCTAATTTGGGAGATTGGATTGTCCCTGGAAGTTCTTTTATCTGGATGGAGGCAGATCCCTCTAGGATGTGGCAAGCCATAGTATTCCAGATGGAGAGCAAAAAATTTGGCCTCATTAATATCTATGCCTCTATTAATCCCAAAGAAAGGGAAGAGTCTTTGGCTTCAGATCAATTCTTGGATTCAAAATCAACAAGTTAATGATTGGATTGTGGCTGGAGATTTAAATAATACTCCAAACTGGGATCAAAAGTTTGGAAGGAAGATTAAAATGATAAACTTGGAAAAATCTAATTGGAACAACTTCATTGATGATAATTCTCTGATGCTTATTCCTTTTTCTACAGCTAAGCACACCTGGTCTAATAAAAGAAAGGGGGATGAGAGAGTATATTGTGCTTTAGACAGATTTTATTTAAATACCTCGGACACAAACTTTTGGGATAATGCCTATGTTATTAGTGATGAATCCATCTCTATTTCTGATCATCAGCCTCAGTTCCTTTGTACCAATCACCAAGTCTCTCTTCCTAAGTCTCAAAATATTCCTTATAAATTTAATTCCAGTCTTCTTCAGAATGATTCCTTCTGTCAGCATTTTAGAGATTTCCACTCAACTCTTCCTAGAGTTCAAGATCAACATTCTATGTGGAATTTTTATTCTAATATTAAGGCATCCAAAGCCTGGGTCAAAGTCTGGACAAAGCAGCTTCATAAGGCCAAAATTGCTGAGAAGAAAATGCTTCTGCAGCAAATGAGAGACACTAGGGTGGCTTTACAAGATGATCCTCTTTCTAGGAATCTGCAGATTCAAGAGGAAAGTATTGAAAGGAAAATCAAACTCATTGAGGAATTAAAAGCTAAAGGGGGCAGCCATTAGGTGCAAGATCAGATACACAATTGATATGGACTCGGGTTGTACTAAATTCTTCTTCAGGGTTGCTAAATCTATACAGATGAGGAGCTCAGTCACACAAGTCACTGATGATCAAGTTGACATTCTTTCCACTCAAACTAAGATTGCTAGTTTTTTTTCTGCCAAGTACTCGAATTTGTTTGCTTAGAACCGAGTCACTGATGTAAATTCTATTACTAAAGCCAAGCATTTTACTGATATGATTGAATCTATTATTCCTAATGATCATCTTAAGATGGATGGTTCCTTTGCTGTTATTCCTACTCAAGAGGAGGTTTTCAACATCCTCAAGAGCTTCAAACATGGTAAATCCCTAGGGCCTGATGGCTTTCCCATTGAATTTTATTTTCATTTCTGGGATATATTACAAAGTAATATCATGGATTAAGGGGTTTTGGTCAGCTAAGTATCTTCATCCCTCCATCTCCTTAATTCCTAAAGCTGAGAAGCCTGTGCAGTTCTCTGATTGGAGGCCAAGCTCTTTGACTAATACCTCTTACAAGATCTGTGCCAAAATCATTGCAGTCAGAATTAAAGATTATCCTCAGAAGTGTATTGTTAAAATCAATGTGCTTTCCTGCCCAATAGATCTATTTTAGAGAATTACATTGCTTCTATGGAGGGGATGCATTGGAATAAAATCTCCAACCAAAATTGCATTCATCTCAAGCTTGATTTCAAGAGAGCCTTTGAGACTATCAGGTGGGATTTCATTATTTTTGCTATGGTTAAACTTGGTTTTCATGCTGATGTTATCAATCTAATCATGGAATTGAATAAAAAATCTAGTTCTGATGTCATTATCAATGGTTCTCCCAGTCCTTTCTTTCCATTGGTCAGGAGGGTCAGGCAAGGTTGTCCTCTTGCTCCCTATCTGTTCATTGTAGTTGCTGAGTTGTTAACCAAAGTTATCAGGCATTATCAAGATCTGGACAAAATTGTAGGGCTCAAGCTTTCTGAATCGAATGACTCTATTTTTATCCAGCAATATGCCGATGATACCTTTTCCTTCTTGGATAATAACTCTTCTAATGTGAATTCATTTATGGAAATTCTTGAGAGTTTCAGTGCAGCTCCTGGAGTCTACTTAAATCTGGACAAGTGTGTTATTATTGGGGACATTCCTGACTCTCAAATTGCAGGTATCAAAGTCATTAAGACCACTGAAGCCACTAATTTACTTATGCCATTGTATCTTGATCCAACTGGCCTCTGACCCCTATTGTTGAGAAAATTTGAACTAAATTAAATATGTATAGAAATTCTCTCTCTCTGGTAGGTAGGACTGTTATTGCAAACCAGTTTCTTACCAGTTCTCATATCTATTTCTCTTCTGCTTTGGTTGCCCCTGTCTCTATCTACAAACAAATAGAGAAAATTATAAGGAAGTTCATGTGGAATGGGAATTATATGGTGAACTGAAATACCATCACCAGAAAAAAGATGGAAGAAGGTCTTGCCTGCAAAACTCTTCACAAGCAAGCTCAAGCTTTGGCAGGTAAGTTGTTTGGGAAGCTCTATCTGGATCTAATAGTACTCTCTCCTTTTATTAGATACTGGCTTCTCAAAAGCAATGCCTGTCATCCTTTAGTGAAGCACAGTCTCCCTGATTCTGCCTTCAGTGAAATTTCTATGGCTCCAAATATGTCTTCTTTGATGAGAAATATTTTGAAGGCTTGGAATAACATCTACTTTGCATTTAGCTATACCCCTGTTGATAATATACATTTGGCAATGCCTCTTCTGATCACCTATCCTTAGTGATCATCTGCTCATGTCTTGGCCTTGAAGCACCCTCAGATTTATAAGAAATGGAGTTCTTTCAATATCAACTCTTTAGGTGACTTGAGAAATAATGGTAACTGGATTACATAGTCGACCTTGAAGAGAAAAATTAGAGGTACTTCTACTGACAAGAAAATTTTCTGTCATATAAAAAGCAAAATAGGGAATAGAAGATTTAACTTGTGCCTCAGGAGAATGGGATTGATTGGTTTCTCAGAAGAAAATCTCAGTACAAGGTTTGTGTGGAATTTTTATACTTCTAGGAAGGTCTCATATTTTGTGTGGTTAATTGCTATTGGAAGTGTGCCTTCCCTGCATCTGTATGCCAGAAGGGATCCGAATCTTTCCTCAGCCTGTCCCTTAGGTTGTAATTAAGTAGAAGATATGTCTCATATTTTTTTGTCCTAAACTTGATTCCCTTTGGAGATGGTTTGAAAATCATGTTGGTACTTATGATAAATCCTCTATTATCCATTTTATTCAAGGTAATGATGCCTACAGGAACATAATTGCCTTTATTACCTTATGGAATATCTGGAAATCTAGAAGCAGGTGCCTTTATGGTCATAAGAGATTGTCCATGACCTGGATTAAAATTCATGTTAAATATGATATTGAATTGTGTGCTACTGCTCATAGAAATGTTTATGCTGACAATTATGACAGGTCTTGGGATCAACTTGGTGTTCTAGGATCCCATTTACAGGCTCTAACTGAAACTTTTTTCATAGGATATATGGCTTTGATCAGAGGACCTATGGAGAGACAATACTTTGAAACAAATGACTATGCCTCTCTCAGAAAGGAGCTTGAGTTGTATGGGGAAAGACCATTTGTGCATGGTGTCAAGTTTCCTCCACACACTCATCTTAGTTTCAGACAGATCATAAGACAAAATGAGGAAGCAAAAGCTCGTGAGAGGTTATGGGCTTCTGTGTACACAAGGGAAGTTATGCAGATGTATTATATGTGGTCATAGCTGAGCTTCGACGACCGCCATAGCTGAGCTTCGACGACCGCCATAGCTGAGCTCCGACGTCCACCATAGCCGACCTTCGACGTCATAGATAATT
>JAANSK020266195.1:0-11974 GCA_011763485.2 Isoetes engelmannii
CTTCATGGACCTCTTTCTCGGATCCACCTTGCCCTTTCTGGGGTCCCATGACATCAACACAGATTTTATTTCCACCATCAAAATCTGCTGAACAAAAAACAAGCTCCAGAGGCCTTCAAGGGTTGGCAGCTCAATTGGGGGCACAATATTCACAAGTTTGCATGCACGTCCTTATCTCGTGCAAAACCCATTTCCTCTTGTCTTTGAAAAAAACTTGTTCAACATGAACCTTCTGATTATTTGGAGCAGAGACGGCCCAAGCTACTATTTTGGGATCCAAGTCGACATCCATTTCCAAAAACCTGTTCACTGCACATCTGGACAAGCTAACATGCACTACCCGAAACCCAGAAACCTCCATAGCGTCGTCTTCCTCTTCAAGGGTTGGCCAGGACTGCCCGCTTTCTTCTAAGCAGCAACAAGGGATGTCTGATCTGCAACAGGGGGCTGGGATGCTTGGTCTTCATGCTCGGACATGCTTGCATCAGTAGATGAAGTTTGCTGATTTTCGGATGAAGACGTGGGCCAAGAATCATGACCTGTGTAATTGTTTTCTTTCGAACTGCTACAGCAAGTTCGGGATTGATGAGAAGGGTGAGAAAACTCTTCAAGAGAGTATTCAGAAGACGAGTGGGTGTGGCTATGGCTTGAAGAAGAAGATGGAGGGCTAAGGCTATGGGGGGGTGGTGGACGAGGAGCCATTTTTTCTAAATGGCTTGTGCCTCGAAATGGGTTTAAATTGGCAATTTTTTTTTTTGGGAAGTGCCTAGCATTAAATGATTCTTATCTACAAAATCTATACCCTGAACCTAGTGTCATTTTTCTGAAATAAGACAGTTCCAATCATTCATTATTAAGACATACAAACATTCCTTTCGAGATAACTGAATTTTGGAAACTATGAATGAAACATACCTTTATTCTTTGTTTTTTGCTGCCTAACTTGGCAATCTCGAGCAGAGTGTCCTTGGTCATTTGGCAAATGCTTTGTGTCATTTGTGCCAATTATTCAGCAATCTTCAAGCTGTTGGCAGATCTTATGGTCTCCAGTTTCTGTACCAATGCTAGTTTCTTTGCAGATTATCTTTCCATGAAATCCAGCTTCTTGACTTCACTGTCTCCAAATGTAGTTGCCATTTGTGAAATCCCATTGGCAATGTCTTCATCAATTTGCAACATGGACTTCTTCCTACCAGTGCGCTTACCACAAACTCCAGGCTGATTGCATGCTGCAGACCTAGGGCTAGAAGAATCTGTATTATTACCATTTGGTGTCCTATTATTTGGAAATTCTTGCATGACATGACTTCCTGCAGTTTTCATGTTAACATTGACATTTGGAATGTCCTCATTGCTCCCCAAATTGTCCTCAAATGCAGCATCAGATCCAACTGTTTCAAAGAAAGTCTCATCCATGTATGTCTCAGAAAAATTGGTGTGGAGATCAGCTGCCTCGAATGCCTCATTTCCAAAATCTCCATCATCCCCTGCCCCAGGAATTGGATTATCTGATGTAACACCATATTTAACTTCCTCCATTCTCTCATACCATTGCCAACTTGATGGTTTAGAACCTGTATGACTACAAGCTTCTTTCTCATCCTTAAATTTGGCTTGAAGCTTGTCCCATTTATTTCTTAGTTGTCTGACCTTAATTAATCCACCTACTATGGGATTGTGAATTAGAGAGGTTCAGACTACCATTGGTGACCAACTTCATTTCATTAAGAAGATTAAGAAAGGTAGACACCCCCTGATCTGTCCACTGAACTGGTGTCTTCCTATTTTTTACCTCAATTTGCTTTGAATTTTTCTTTTCATGAACTACAACAGCCAATGAATTATCTGGTTGAGAACTTGCACTTACAATTGGACCAGGTGCTTGGATCTTGCTAAGAACGTGCTTAGATTTCTTTGCCCTTGGTTCATTTAGTGTTTGAATTGGCTCGGTTTCTGCCTCCAAATCAACATTCACTGAAATCTGCCTCGTCATTTTTCGGATCCTTCTTGGAGCCATTTTCTCCACTCGAGACGAGGGGGCACAAAAGGTTTGATGCTTGCTGACAAAGCAGATCTAGTTGCTTTCGACATTCGATCCAAAGGAATTCAGTTTTAGCAAACAAGAATTGCAATGAAACTTGATTAAAAAAAAACAGCAGATTCGATCGGGATAGCCAAGGTTTACCTCTAAACTGCATGTCAGCAATGCGGATCTAAGAATTTGTGGGAATTCAAGGAATTGCGCGGCCTTGAAGACAAAGAAACAGGGAAAAATGATGCCCAGAATTACGGTGAGGGAAAGTTTCCGGGGAGTTTTTTCAGGTGACATAATTTTAGGGGGTTGGTTAAGTTAGTGGGTAATGAAAACGCCATTAACCCTCTCTCTCTCTCTCTATATATATTCTCTCTCTAGTTCATCTCTCTCGATTCTTTATCTAGTTTTTTTCTCTCTCTAGTGTCTTTCTCTCTATTCTCTCTCTAGTTTCTCTATCTTGTTGATTTTTCTCTCTAGTTTTTTTTTCGAGTTTCTCTCTCTATTCTCTCTCTACTTTCTCTCTTTAGTTTCTCTCTCTCGTTTTATTCTCTCTAATTTCTCTCTCTCTATTATCTCTCTCTAGTTTCTGTCTCTATGTATTCTCTCCCTAGTTTTATTCTCTCTCTAGTTTCTCTCTCTTTATTCTCTCTATCGCTCTAGTTTCTCTCTCTTTCTAGTTTTTTTTCTCTCTAGGAGGAGATTATTAGAACGAGATATCTTTGCGAGCTTGGTATAACTATTTTTGTAAAATAAAATAAAAATACTGGTGGACTAAAATTTCTTTTTCTGCCAGTAAATGAACTAGTAATTGTAGCCGTTAGATGATTAGATATGCTTAGAAAAAACATCAAGATGCCCAAACCCACCCTTCCCTACGTGTTGCCCCTGAACAGAGGGGAATCCAAAAACTCACAGCCCAAAGACAACCAATATGCAATCCGCAACAACCATTGTCACGAAATAACAGAACAAAAAACTGGTAAACAGAGCCTGGGTGCACCGGATGGCAACAACCCTTCGCGTGCAGCACCTTGTTTAACCTTGGCTCTCTGATGCCAGGAATATTCAGCTGGCCTATATTCTGGCCCTTTAAACATAAAACCCTCACAAATTAAGAACACTAATAATCGGAGAGGAAGTGTCTAAACTTTCGACACATTGCAGAACAAGGATGTTGATTTTTGCCCTCTAAAGGGGTTCAGATTACCGGAACAAACATGTGTTCTTCCTTTTTCCATTTTCGTTCAAGCTACTCCGTCCATCGCCATATCTAGGGTTCTACAGTTTCTTCATGGACGCAATAAAAAGAGTTCATGTGAAATATGCAACCGTGGATTGCATTCCTTCTGAAGAAGATATCCACAAGGTGGGATGGATGTCCATTTACCAGCCATTGTGCCAGAACGAGATCATCCCTGCCGTTATGGGCAGATTGAAGAGGATTAATGATGTTGATTTCGTCTTTCGTGTTGGGAGCTCTAATTTTAGTGAGATAGATTTCCGAGAAGCGTATCAAGATGTTGCAGCCAATGACACTATTTACGTCTTTGCTGTAAGTATTTCATAATGTACATACATCTGGATCTGCATAAATAGTATTCGAACCACACGCATTACATGAATGTGACACATCACGTGAACACGGATTTCAATTTGGTGCCTAACTTAAATCACGTAATCTTTACATCCACCCAAATTGGTCTATGCTGCTGCCTCTGTGACTTGAATTGCAAAAAAAATTTCAGTGCCATTGTTCACCTTATTTTGCTGTTATAGGTTAGTCAATAAGAAGTCTGTTTAGCTTCTTGTCTTTCTAACCTAATTGATATGATTTTGCTTATTTTTGCAGGTCCAAAACAATTTTTTGGTAAGTCTTCTTTGTCACTTTCTGTAGCCCATGTTGCCTATATGCATGGCTTTAAGTAAACTATAGCAATAGTTGTAAAATTGAATTTGCTGACCTTGTCAAGATCTTAGTGGCTGTAGCAGTACTGCTTTTTGAGAATTCCATAATTTTGGCCGGCTACCGTGATCTATGCTCCAGGTGCAATTCGAGAGCTTTATATGGTTTTGTTATCTTTCATTGTCATAGGGCACACATTAAGTCTCATGGCAAACCCTCAATGAATTCAGAAACACGAAGCTTCTCCCTCATTTACTTTCTAATTGGAATTAAGATTATGGATACGCAGTTTGTGGCGTCCTCAACGCTGGCCGCTCATGCAAATTATGATGTCAAAACTGTATGCTTGTATCTATGTGACTTAGTTGGTTCAGCCAATTTACTTAATTGGTTTATGCATTTATCTGCTGGATAGCTCTAAGTTTTTACAACAATCATCTACTGGTCTGCTAGCTTGTTAATAATGATTGGACGCTCATTCAGCTTTTAAACGAAATGTAGGAATGTGGAGAAGGCAAATATATAGAATTCTAAGATATGGGATTTCGAATGGCTTCATCATCCGTCTCGAGTTCTGGCGTTTTGCATTAATATTTAGTCTGCTGACTTGATTGCATTTCGTGAATGTTGTAATGTCATTTGGCAACAGAGATCTCTGTTAGCATTCAACGTAGTGGGTTCTTTACAATGTCTGTTAGCATTCAAATCTAGTAATCAGTATCATTATTTGAATCAAGGGTTTCCCGGAAAGTGCTTGGAACTATCACTGAAAGGTCAAGGGATTACTGTGTCTGGGAATGCTTATAATTGTATTGTGTATCTTCAGATGCACCATTCAGATGTGCAGATATTCTGAATGCTTTTATTAGGTTATGAAGTTTGTTGAGCTGGGTGGACAGAAGTGCTTTGTGGAGAAACAGAACACAACAGGCCTCTTGATCTTTTACATACTGTCACATTCCTAACAATGTGATCTTACAAGTGCCAAGTGTCTAGCGTATTTAAAAAAGCATTATTTTTCTCTAAGGAAGAATCAAGGGATATATTCTGAGTGTTTATACTTTCTGCAAGTTTTTGAAAAATTGGAAGCTTTATTGTTTACTTTGCCTTCTGCTTCCAGAGATCAAGCATCTAGCATACTTAGACCTAGGATGCTTTTATATGGGTACTAAAGGGAACCTTTAATCTCAATGCTAAGAAAAGTTATTTGTATAGGGTTCCTTTCAGCACAGCTCTTTTCCTCATGGTATTGGGATGTGCAATGATGCTGCTTATCTGACACATGAAGTAAGTTAACTGTAGGCTAAATTTAGACTGCTTTGATTTTCCCAATTTGAATTTGGCATGGATTCTAGATTATGCAGCCTCCAAGGGTGATGAGAAACAAAGTAAAATGCAGAAATAAGGAGCCAGATGGCAACCGAGATAAAGGAGTTTGGACTGAAGATGAGCTACTTGTGCTGAATACAGCCAAACGAGAAGAACGAGAAAAGTATGCCGGCGCCAGAGACAAGACCAAGAAGGCTGCTGACAAATGGAATGATATTGCAGCTTATTGTCAAAGGAACGGGGTAAACCGTGATTCTTTGCAATGTGAGAAAAGGTGGGATTTTATTCTCAGAAACTACAAGATTATAAATGATTATGAAAAAGGAGTACCTGTGGGACAGTCTTCATATTGGCAAATGCCTATGTCAGAGAGAAGATATAGAGAATTGCCGTCAAATTTTAGCTTGAGATTATACGAGGCAATGGAAGCTTGGTTGGGAAGACGTGCCACAGCAAATTCAGGGGTAGTGATGTTGGAGATGCCACAACCATCCACCCCCAGCCCAGGTAAAGTAGCTCCTTCACGAATGCACTTCTTTAAGAAAGAAAGGAATACACTGATTCTGTTGTTATTTGTCATTGGCAGCAAACTTGGAGAATGGAGATGCAAACTCTCCACTTTCATGCTTGGGTCCAGAGAACAAAGGGAAGAAACGAAAACTAGTACCAAGAAACTGGGAGGGGAATCTGCCAGTAGTGGAAAGATTGGATGAGGAAAGCTTGGAGTCTATGAGATTTGCATTGGATGCTTCAGAAAAAGATAGAGCTGTGCAAGTTGAAGTAAATGCTGCTATTGCTGGAGCTATGAATTCTTTTGCAGATTCTTTTCGAGAGCTGACCACTATGTTTAAATCTCAAAAGAATGGATTGCCATTAGATGAAGGATGAACATGATGTTTATGAGTATGCCTAAATATGAAAAGCATGGCACTGTTGTAGACTAAACCACTACGCAAAAATCTGTGTTGTGCGTCTTGATAAGGTTAGGCCGTCAAACACATGTTCTGTTACCTATATGTGATGCCAACTGCAAAGCTTCCCCTGAAGCAATGTAGGCAATGATAAATGAGTATCTTGTCTCAATTGTTGATTGATTAATCCCTCCAAGTGGGGGAGACAAGGGGATGCTATCCCAGAATCCTGAATTATGGGACATCTCTTCACTTTGCCCATGGATCCATTTTCCAATGCGTTTGGAAACAATGGACTACATTATGTTGTATTTATTTGCTACAAACAGTGGTTATCCTCCTGGTTTATGCAGGGTTTGTACAATAATAATCTTTATATGTGCCTCTTTCCCTTGATGACCTATTTTGAGTCATCACAAAGATCTTGCATAACTTTGTACAAATATTTGTGACAATAGTTTTATCCTCTCACCTCAAAGAAACACAAATATTAGTGACAATAGTTTTATGCTCTCACTACAAAGCAGATGACGAGATTGAATCTTGGTTGGCCATGCCTTACGCTTAAAATTATTCTTAACAAGGTACTTTTGCACTACGGTTGCCATAATTAAAGATCAAAGTTAAAAAGTCTTAAAAATAAAAAAGCCTCTAGTTAAAAAAAAAACTAGTAAAAGGCACACCAGAAGGATGTGGTATTGCAAAGTTCAAATATTGTCATTTTTTTGTTAGATAATTTTCCTTGTGTTATGTCTAGTTTCCTAGTTAATAGGAAGGAAGGAAGACGGAAGTTAATTTCTTTCTTGCAACCATGGAATGACAAATTACAAATTATGGATGCATGCAAAAATAGGTTAGATCACTACGTTGAAATTCGGAAAGTCATTACATAAACTAGAGATACAATATTAGGCAATAAATAAGATAAGATAAGATAAACATTTTAACGTCGCGCCACAAGGCAGCATCCAATTGGACATGCGACGGAACAGTACATAGGAGGACCGAAGTCCTGAAACAGAACGGGGACCAAAGTCATGAAACAATGCAAACAACAGGACCGAAGTCCCAAAACCACAAACATCTAATTTTTATGCTTATATACATGTTTACAATTTAGTGTTTATGCGCTAGGTGTCTATGAATACCCCAGCCATGGATCACGAGGCCACTGGTCATGAATGATCGCTGCACTTCCCCTATAAACCGCCCATTTCCGCTGTGTTCTCGCTTTCCGCGCTTTACGAAGTTCCTCCCTCCGGCAACTCAGCTGGGTGAGTGTAAGATCTTCCTGTACCGAGAATCCTGTATTCCGAAGATGCCTGCCATGTTGGAGCACATGTAATCTATGTTGTCGCGTCTGAAAGCAAACCAAGATATGGCGTGGCCGATCGGGCCGTGGGATCCCAACCATGTATGCCTGGACATGAGATGTGCATAGTGTCCCTGAAAAAAATGCTCTGCTTCCTGTACATCCGATCCACTGCTGGACTCGGGCAGACCCACAATCCGCAAATGCAGAGCTCGGTCCTCTGGATACTCGCTATGCTCTGGACACCCCGTGTGTGGACTATCTGAATTGGATGCTGGCATGGAGGCATCTGCCGGCTCTGTCTGTGTAGCAATCTCCGTGTAGGATATCTCTGTTGAGTCTGTCTGGGTGGCTATCTCTGCATAGGACGGGGCTGCAGTCTGAGTGGCTGCATCTGCAACTTCTCGAACCAAAGGAGCATGTGAACTCAGTATGAAAGAGTAAAGCTCCGTCAAATAGGCACACAAGGCATCTTGATTGATGAGAGCTCGCCCGCCTTCAAATTCCACCTGCTTCCAAAAACAACTGACAGCGTTCTTATTGGGCAATCGGGTCTCTAATTCTTGTACCTGGAAGGCTACCGCTTGATTTGCAGCATGAACTTTGGTCTGACTGGTGGCAGACCTTGCCCGTTTCCGGGCTTGGTCCCGCTCTGCTTTAGTCATAGATAAAGCTCGATGATTCTAGATCAGGGCTGCTGGATTGGATGCTAAATATCCTATTAAGTGCTGATGAAGCGAAATCCCAAAGTCAAAAAATTTAATCTGGTCTGGTCGAAAATACCTTGGGCTGCCAATTCCTCCTGGTTGTGCGTTCTGGTGTTGGGCGCAGCGATTTGTTGATGGATTTGTTGATCCGACCTGGTACTTGCAGCGTGAATCAAATCCGACCTGGTATTGGCTGCGTGACCCAGTGCTGGGTTCTGTTAGGTGCCACCGCCTATCTGTTAGGCGCCACCGCCTATCTGTTATTATGACTATTATGACTTATGTGCGTATTATTATGACTTATGTGTATTATTATGCATGTAGATGGTGAACGTCATTACATAAACTAGAAACGCAATGCTGGGCAATAAATGACTTATGTGTAATGTTATGCATGTAGATGGTGAAGGATAATGGCATTTGGGCTGGATTGATACAGATATGGATGGTAAATGCAAAAATGTAAAATTAAGATTGATATGCTAGTACAACTTTACTTTGGTCAAGTTAATAGGAGTTTATTAAAATCTTGAATATTTCAATCTAGAGAGAGAACAATGATGAACACACATAAATTTAATTAAACATGGCATTCTGAAGTTTCTAAGCATTTCAATAAATCTAAACATAGATCAAACATTTCAAAGTGTCAATTCAATCATTTGTAAAAGGCAGCCATACTTAGTTAATACTTGTTGTAAGAACTTCGAAGGAGAGACGCAAGAAAGATCCAAATGTAGAAGGAGAGAATCCAGCAAATGAAACATCCAAATATAGCTCCAAATCTATATGTTACCCCTATATAAAGTGTTTCTATGAATGCATGCATGCATGCTACAGAAAAAGCCTGCAATATGAAATGATGGCTGGCCCAATTTTTGCAATGATTTTATGAAGATTCCTTTAGATTCCCCTAGATTTACAAAGATTCTCGCAAGATTCACATACGTTTGCCAAGATTCTATGTAGATTCCCGCAGATCCCCTTGAACTCCCCTACATTCCCCGAAGACTCTCTGAGATTCTATAGGTCAAATGTTGGTCAAACTTCTCGATCAACACACGTCAACACCTGGTCAATATCCAAGGCTAATCCTTGGTCAAACTTGTTAGTCAAACCACGGTCAAGACCCTTTTCAACCCTTGGTCAAATGCTCGATCAAAGCTTGAGAACATCATCGATCAACTTCAAATCAAACACTATATGAAACTTGCGTTCAACTACTCTGGTCAAACATCTTGGTCAACACATGGTCCAAATCCCATGCCAATCCTTGGTCAAACTTGTTAGTCATACACCAGTCAAAATACAGTCAGCCCTTGGTCAACGCCCTTCTCAACCCTCGCTCAAATCCCAGGCCAACCCCTGGCAACATCATCGGTCAACTCCCATGTCAAACACCATGTGAAACTTGCGATCATATGGTTGAACAATTTAACTACGACCGAACAATGTCATGGCACCACTCATTAGAAAGCTCTCGACGAGAGGAATCCAATAGCGTGGGTCCCACCCTGATCTGACACACCCACTTCAAGACACAGTCGTTTAAAGGCAAGGAAAGGAATAGAAGCTTCATAACAAATGCGTTGCCACCTCACCACCTTTGTATAAATAAAGTGACACCTCACCTCCTTTAACTAAATAAATGATTTAATTAAAATATTGAATGGCTAGGATTTCTCCTCTTCCTTTTGATCAAATTGCCGAGATTTCCTGCACCAAGGGGGCTGCTTGGAGTGGCAGAATAAAATAAGGGGGCTGCTGGGGGTAGCAAATTGAGGTGGCTTCACCTGAGCCGTCCATTCTCCCACCATTTTTTTCCCAACGGCCGAAATTTCTTGCACCACGGGGTTGCTTGGGGTGGCAAAATAAAATAAGGGGACTGCTTGAGGTGGCAAACTGAGGTGGCTTCACCTAAGCCGTCCATTTGATCCAACGGCCAAGATTTGCTATATCAAAAGGGGGCTGCTTGTTGTGGCACAAATAAAATCAATGGCCAAGACTTAATCTCCCTTCATCCAACGGCTCTAAGATGGGATGCATGACCCCATGCATGCCCCCCATAAGGTGGCCACATCCTGGCCCCTCTTATGGGGGGCACGCCACACGGTTGCGATCATTGGAGGAATGGAAGCAGCACCTGCGCGTTGACTCGTCCCCGGCCCAACAACCGCAGACCGGACCACACCAAGAGGCCCCGCCTGCTCCCAACCAGGAGGGGTACCGACTCACATATGACCAGCATCAGCCCACACACATACCTAGAGCTTCACGTGTGGCTCAGTCACACCCGCAGGAGTGCACCCCATCACAGGCCCCGTTTCCACGGGAAACCAGGGCGGCTTCGAGGAGCACAGCCCCGGAAGATGCAGAGTCCAAAGACCAAAGACGATGACGACACAATGTGGTGATACGCGGGCTCTCTGAGTCCGCATGGGAGGACTTGCGTGAGCGCATATGCTCCGACGTCCTCGAGCACATGCAGTTCTCCACCATAGTGCGCATCTCCCGAGCCGGATGGCATGGGCCGCCTCGCCGGGACCGGCCACGCTTAGTCACATTCACAGTTGCAGAAGCTTGGGTCCGGGACAATATCTTGCGGTAGGGCCCGAAGCTGAAGGGTACCTCCATTTACATCAGTCGAGACCTCACCCCCGAGCAACAGACGCAACGTCGGATAGAGCTCCGCCGCATCAGAGATGCCGGGACAAGGAGGGAGTCAGAGGGTATCCCTGCCCCCGCCAGCACCGGAGCAGCCCGTGACACACCCCCCGGTCGGGCATCACAGCCCCTCCCGACAGCTGCAGCAGCCCACACACCCACCCTACCACCGACCAAATAGGGACTGTGTCTCAAGATGGTGTCTTGGAATTGTCAGGGGTTCCCCAGGCAGAAAGGCAACAACTTGAACTCCATTGCTCAGGATATGGACATCATCTTTCTCATGGAGATATGGGAACATGCTGCGCAGGCTCCTGACCCTGCCGGGATATGCATCTGTCTCCGTCTTCAACGAATGTACATGCAAGCGATTTGCATGCTACTATCGAACCTCGTTGTCGCGGGCTATTTCCCTATGCAGCATGGACCGGCACAATCGATACTTGTCGGTGCACATACAATCCTGTGATGGCGACTCGCCTCTCTTTGTGGCAGCCTATTATTTTCCCAACACGGAAAGTAACTTCTATGTTGCTCATCACGATGTGGACAGGATGGAGCCGTACGTCGACTATGACGACATACAACAGTATCAACAGTTAGGGAAGATCATGCTTGGAGACTTCAATGCCTGTACAGGAACAGAGAAGGTGATGCGGTTTGACCCACTGGCAGAGGACGTGTTGCATCTAAATCCGGCAGAGACGCATCTTTTCAGAGCATCAGAGGACGCGCAGGTCATACGGTATGGGAGGCAACTGCTATTGCTTTGCAGTATTTTCGATCTGGCGATCTGTGGCTGGCACATTGGCTAACCTCCGGCCGCTACACTTACCGGCAGGAAAACCAAGGGGGCGGTCGTAGTGTGGTTGATTATATGATACTGGAGGAGCGACACTTACATCTCCTCACGCAGCTCGACGTGGGCACTGTATCTAGGGATGAAGAAGTGGTGTTTGGGTCTGGGCCCGGGAACTGCTGAGAGGCAGAACTCTGTGAGGACTATGGCGCCAAACAGCAGCTCCTGTAGAAGTGGTTGTCACGCGGGATTTGACGAAAGAGAGAAAACTGAAGAAAACAAAGAAAAGAACTAAGACAAAACTTAGGTCAATC